>NLAO01002059.1:29508-57107 GCA_002370835.1 Metschnikowia continentalis | reverse complement strand
CTCATACTCATACTCACTCATACTCATACTCACTCATACTCATACTCACTCATACTCATACTCACTCATACTCATACTCACTCATACTCTTTGGCGTTGTAATGAACGCTTCCATAATCAGGGACAGTAATGTCATTGTTCCCCAATAACTCCAAAAGCTTTGGGACGGTGGTGCTTTGAGACGGTAGTGCTTTGGGACGGTAGTCATTGTTTATTCTTAGGGATTGTTAGATGTGTTAGTGATCTGTACTAGAAGGTCCGTGATATTCTGGTTACTGATGATACTGTTCAATCAAGAGCGGGATCTCCTCTATATATACCTTTTCACCTTTTCACCTTTTCACCTTTTCACCTTGGACTCCTTGCTCACTCCTTTCTCACTCCTTACCACTCCTATACCATATATACTCTATACTTTTCCTCGGCCTCAGCTTCAATAACCAATAGAGAATAAGCATAGATGAACATCATGTACCATGATCAATGTATGATACAAGGACCAGTCAATACCAGTCAATACCAGTCAATACCAGTCAATACCAGTATAGCCATATAAAGCAGTCATCAATCAATCAGTCATCAATCAATCAGTAATTTATTGGTTGCAGATGATGGTGTGTGTTATACCGAGTTTCTATGTATTGGTGGTCACCAGAAGTACCCGTTCAAAGGGTACACACTGAGCTCTACTCTAACTCTACTAACTCTACTCTACTAACTCTACTCTACTAACTCTACTCTACTAACTCTACTCTACTAACTCTACTCTACAGTACTATACTCTACTCTACAGTACTATACTCTACTCTACAGTACTATACTCTACTCTACAGTACTATACTAACTCTACTAACTCTACTCTACTAACTCTACTCTACTCTACTAACTCTACTAACTCTACAGTACTATATTCATAGTGCTATATCTACAGTGCTATACTCTAGTACTATTTTAATAAGTGGGTGGTGTCAGATCCGGCATAGGTAGTTGCCTACCTATTGTGGAATGTTTAAGCCTCTGCAGATATCTACCAGCCACCGACCAGCCACCGACCAGCCACCTAAACAGCGCCTCCCTCTAGGACCTGGTACAGTGTTTTTCAAAACTATTCAAACCAGCACGGCAAAATGATTCAAACCATACTAGCAAAATTAAATAAGCTAATACAACACATAACCCCCTAACAAGTTGATTGTTGTATACAAGATAACAAGGAAACCAATTCAGTTCCGTTCGTTTTTCACCCTTGATTGGTTCTTGACCCTTGATTGGTACTGCAAGACTTCTGTCCCAAATATAGTACATATGAGGCAATCCTCCAGATTTAAGATTTTAGAAAATTGAATTCTAATGAAATTTCGTGTGAAAAATTACGCCTTTTGGTTTGCACCATTTTGTGGTGCTGGTTCGAAACATTTTGTGGTGCTGGTTCGAAACATTTTGTCACGCTGGTTCGAAACATTTTGTCACGCTGGTTTGAATAGTTTTGTTGCGCTGGTTTGAATAATTTTGAAAAACACTGTATATATGCAACTCAGATTCCCCCATAGGAGGAATCATCATGGAATCGATCATAATAATATCGTAGTTGATCGGTTCGGACAAATTGGCTTCCTGAGTGTGACGAACAATGACAAGCTCAAGACCAAGTTCGAGAACTCCTTTCCTCAAGTCATCTAGCTCAGCCTGTGAGTGCTCCGTTGAAACAAACAAGACTTGAAGGTTTCTGAATGGTAGTAATTGCTCACAATTTACAGTGTATTGGATGTTCGAGCGGGCAATGGAAATAGTAAAAGAGAAATTCGAGCCATTACCATAGTTTGATGTCACCCAAATCTCACTGCCCATCAAATGAATGAGCTGCTTTTGAAATGGAAAATCCCAAACCGGTACCTCCGAACTTTCTGGTGGTTGACCCATCTGCTTGACAGAAGGTATCGAAAATCAAGCCCAATTTGTCTTTCTCAATACCAATTCCAGTGTCACTGACGCAGAATTTAAGGAATACAGATAATTTAGTACAAAGTTACAACAAGAATCTAACATGTGGAATGTATTAGCTATAAAGGATTCTTGGGACTCAGACCTTGACATTGACCTTGAGTTCTTAGGGACTTTGGCCTTAAGTTCTTAGGGACTGTGACCTTGAGTTCTTAGGGACCTTGACCTTAAAGGAAGGGACCGTGACCTTAAAGGAAGGGACCGTGACCTTAAAGGAAGGGACCGTGACCTTGAGTTCTTAGGGCCCTTGACCTTAAAGGAAGGGACCTTGACCTTGAACTTCAATTCCTATCAAAATTCCTATACATCCCGTTTCTTCATCCATTCAGGTCTCATGCGCTTTATGCGTCTCCATTGCCTCATCCACCTAAGCTTCATCCACTGGAGTTTCATGTAATTAACGCCCATGTCAATTTTTCTTCTCCAATTCCTAAAACCTCCTTAAGTCTCGGATTTTTCTTTTGCTGTTCAGTGGGTTTTGGGAACTCTTTTACTCTTTTATGTTCAAGACCTGCATCCAAGCGATCGTCCTGCTCCACTTTCCTCTACTGCCACCACTCACCACTCACCACTTTCCTCCACTTTCCTTCACTACTACTAATCACCTCCACTACTACTAACCACCTCCACTTACCAAAATCATAATCAAATGGTGTATTAGAACAATGGTGAGGATAGTTCTAGAATATTCGATGGTCATTGAAAACTTTATATCACTTCCATCATAGTACAACAATCTCCATTACGCCCATCATAGTACAAAGTATCTTCATATCACTCCCATCATAGTAGAACAATCTCTGTATCACTCCCATCATAGTACAAAGTAAAATCTCCATATCACTCCCATCATAGTACAAAGTATCTCCATATTACGCGACTCGATCCCCCGTAGCAAGAAGCGGATTAAGTAGTCAACAAACTCAGCTGAAATACTTTCTAACATTTCATCATCTTCCTCCGAAAAAGAGGTGTTTTTCCGGGACGTAGGGTCGTCCGTCTCTTCTTTGACCAAGGTGGCAACAAACACCGAGTAGAACTTGGCTATACGATCAGCAGACGGGGAGCTTTTCTGAATTCGAGGATCCGGGTTATGAGCTTTGTGATTTGAAAGTTGAAGAGATCTTTGAAATCCAATTTGATGGCTCTGATGTGTGGGCTCAAGTAAGAAGCACCTGAGGACCTGGTGGAAGCACCTGAGGACCTGGTGGAAGCACCTGAGGGGCTGGAGGAGGAAGAACTGGAGTCCGAGTCCAAGTCCTAGTCGGAAGAAGAACATCCCGTTTTCTTCGACGACAATGAGGTTTGGGTGGTGCTTGGCAAAGAGCAATTGTAGTTGTGGCCCTTGATTTTGTTAGCCTTGTGCAACTTGTTGTAGGCGTCACACGAAAAGTCCTTAGAGGTAGAGTCGATGCTTAAGTCTTCGTCCACCTCCTTCAACGAGTCCATGGTGAAGTTGCCAAAGTCTTCGTCCACCTCCTTCAACGAGTCCATGGTGAAGTTGCCAAAGTCTCATCCACCTCCTTCAACGAGTCCATGGTGAAGTTGCCAAAGTCTCCGTCCACCTCCTTCAACGAGTCCATGGTGAAGTTGCTAAAGTCTCCGGTCAACGAAACGGCACCCTTAACGGTCTCCAAGTTCTCCAACTCGATGGTTTGCAACAACGAGTTGTTGAAGATACGGACCTCGCCAGCAATCTCCGTGAGGCTGTTCAATAGTACTTGTTAATGTTCTCAACTCTTAGGTCCATAAATTGGAGCGGTTGTATCATTGGGAACCAATGAAATCATTTTATTGTTGAACTCAAGTATTCATATAAGTCATTTCTATTCTTATCTATATCTATTCTTATCTATATCTATTCGTATCTATATCTATTATCTATATCTATTCGTATCTATATCTATTCTTATCTATATCTATTCTTATCTATATCTATTCTTATCTATACTATACTATACTAAGAATCTCTTGAATGCACTGTCCTCAGACTGACCTGACTCTATGATTCATGAGAGTAACTTCTCTTCTCTTTGCTTAATCCTTGTCAATTTCCACTCAACCACTTTTCTGCTGAACGAATGAACCGAACTATTCAGGATAAGACACGTACATTTCTTACTTCTGGGATGTGTACCTCTTTACTTCTAGCCGGACGCTGTTCGTTATGCTATTTTGATACTCAATCAAACGCCGAAGGCGATTTTGTCGCTTAAGACACCAATTCAATTATGGAATGGAACGCCTGGTCACTCACCTGATCATCTCCACTCTCTCGGCTGTAAAGCTATTGTGATGATTCCCCTGGAAATACAGACGAACAAACTTGCGCCATGGCTGGTTCCCTGTGTCTACTCTAGGGCCCAGTACGAACAGCGCAACAAAATGTTAAGTACGACTTGTCGTCTGAAGACCTTAAATTCCTTCGGAATTCTGGTTTCCTGAATATACCCGGTGGCCTTAAACCTCCCCCCGGCGTACAAACGTTTTAGCTTGCCAACAATTGATCTGTATTCTGTTGCGTCACAGACACTTTCATCATTCGGTTGTGAAACTTTTTTTTTTACTTATCTAGTTTCTTTGAGTCAGCAGGAATCAGAATTCCATGACAACTTGATAATCCATAGTTTGATAACAAAGATTCAATATAATCTCTCAAGTGTAGTTTAGTATAGCCATCTCCCACCATAATATTAATACCCAAGAATTTCTTGGCTTCTCCTAAATCTTTCTCATTTGAAAACAACTGCTTAACATTTCCTTTGTCCCTGTCACATCTTTCATGTTGTTTCCAAGAACCAACAAATCATCAACGTAAAGTGCAATGAGCAATAACGATTTCTCAGTTTATTCGGGGTCAGTACATAATGATTTATTGATGAATAAATAGATTGGTGTTATTATGATAGTATGGATTAACCTATCTAAGTATATAGGTCAGGTATAACTGAGTCATAGAGACAGAAAGATAGAGATAAATACTGGATGAATTTCTCTATGGATACTCCAATGCTTAAGATTAACGTTATTGAAGAACATTATTGAAGAACGTTATTGAGTTATTGAAGAACGTTATTGAAGATAAATATCAATACCTCCTATTATATTACACTAGTAAAGACCATTATCACTGACCGGGCGAGTTCCTGTGGCCATCGTCGAGCTGGTAGCTACTATAAATTGGAACCTAAGCTCTGATTTACGAAGTTCATAAGGTAATTTGTTGTTGATGTGCTCATTTTCTCACGCATTAAGTGTGAGCTGCTTTACTTTCATGGTCGTTCACTTGGTTGATAAGAACTTGGTTATCGGTGCTCTGCAATACTGGTGTTTCGGGCCATCTCACTACCATACAATACCACCATACAATACCATCATACACTACCATACAATACCATCATACACTACCATACAATACCATCATACACTACCATACAATACCATCATACACTACCATACTAACAATGCTTTCCAAGGGACAAGCATATTGTAGTGTATAATTCACTGCTGTCTCATTGGAATCCTGTATATAATTGGGTAGATTCCATGTCTAACATTAGTTTAGTTTAGTTTAGTTTAGTATATCACTTAGGAGATAATTATATTATTTAAGACTTTGTTAGATCCGCCATAGGAAGGACCCTGCATATGAAGGTATTATGAAGCCTCTCAGTCCAGTTGTTACAATGGACACTGCAAACACGTTATCACTATAAGTATCCCTCAGTATTCCTTAGACTTCCGTTAGGTCATTGTTCCTGGAAGATCCTTATCACTTATATAAGCCCATTAGAAGCTTACACCCCTTGTGGATACAGGTTAGAGCCTCAGGCCTCATATTAATTCTAACATTATATTATATCTGTATGGACATCTATTGTAACTCTATGGACATCTATTGTAACTGTATGGACATCTATTGTATTTGTATGGACATCTATTGTATCTGTATGGACATCTATTGTAACTGTATGGACATCTATTGTAACTGTATGGACATCTATTGTAACTGTATGGACATCTATTGTAACTGTATGGACATCTATTGTAACTGTATGGACATCTATTGTAACTGTATGGACATCTATTGTAACTGTATGGACATCTATTGTAACTGTATGGACATCTATTGTAACTGTATGGACATCTATTGTAACTGTATGGACATCTATTGTAACTGTATGGACATCTATTGTAACTGTATGGACATCTATTGTAACTGTATGGACATCTATTGTAACTGTATGGACATCTATTGTAACTGTATGGACATCTATTGTAACTGTATGGACATCTATTGTAACTGTATGGACATCTATTGTAACTGTATGGACATCTATTGTAACTGTATGGACATCTATTGTAACTGTATGGACATCTATTGTAACTGTATGGACATCTATTGTAACTGTATGGACATCTATTGTAACTGTATGGACATCTATTGTAACTGTATGGACATCTATTGTAACTGTATGGACATCTATTGTAACTGTATGGACATCTATTGTAACTGTATGGACATCTATTGTAACTGTATGGACATCTATTGTAACTGTATGGACATCTATTGTAACTGTATGGACATCTATTGTAACTGTATGGACATCTATTGTAACTGTATGGACATCTATTGTAACTGTATGGACATCTATTGTAACTGTATGGACATCTATTGTATCTGTATAGACTATGTATGGACTAAAACTGTATGGTTATTACTACTGGTTATCAGTCTGCTCTGATTATGACTCTGGCCCTATTGGCTCCCTATAGCTTGCTATATAGAGCAGAGATAGGTCTATGACTAACTAATACTGTCTACCTGCTCTATAGCTCATAACCTGAGATGGTTTATGGCATTGCTTTCTCTTGACACTCAAACACCATTTTGACTCAATCATTTTGACTCAATCATTTTGACTCAATCATTTTGACTCAATCATCATTTTGAATCTCAAACACACTTTCTTTTATAGGATGGAGCTAATGGTTTATTTCTTCTTTCTCACCTCATACTTGTATACCTTCAGATGTACAGTTGTTGTGATATTGTCCTAGACATACTTGAAGATTTATAAATCCACGTTATTGCTGGTTAAAGTCTCTTCAATACTCCATAGCCTGCTCCATAGCCTGCTTCATAGCTTGCTCTATAGCCTACTCTATAGCCTGCTTTATATCCTGCTCCATAGCTTGCTCCATAGCTTGCTCCATAGCCTACTCCATAGCCTACTCCATAGCCTGCTCCATAGCCTACTTCATAGCTTGCTCTATAGCCTGCTCTATAGCCTACTCTATAGCCTACTCTATAGCCTGCTTTATATCCTGCTCTATATCCTGCTCCATATCCTACTCTATAGCCTACTCTATATCCTACTCCATAGCCTGCTCCATAGCCTACTTCATAGCTTGCTCTATAGCCTACTCTATAGCCTGCTTTATATCCTGCTCTATATCCTGCTCCATAGCCTACTTCATAGCTTGCTCTATAGCCTACTCTATAGCCTACTCTATAGCCTGCTTTATATCCTGCTCCATAGCTTGCTCCATAGCTTGCTGTGTGGCCTACTCCATAGCCTACTTCATAGCTTGCTCTATAGCCTACTCTATAGCCTACTCTATAGCCTGCTTTATATCCTGCTCCATAGCTTGCTCCATAGCTTGCTCCATAGCCTACTCCATAGCCTACTCCATAGTTGTATCATGGAGTATGGTGGGAATATACTGTACTGATTGTTAGTTTCCAAACGGGCCAACAAGTTCATGTCAAATTAAACTGTCTAAACGGGTTTCCAGACGCTAGGAATTCTCAACTTTCACCAAAGCTTCGTTCGAAGTTCGCAGGTCCCTTTGAAATTGCCAAAGTGGAATCACCGGTAAACTACCAACTCGTGATGCCCCCGCAATACAAAGGCAGCAACGTTTTCCACATCATCAGCTACGTCTTCCACATCAGCCAGATACGTCTACTGAAAACAATTCCTGACGAGTACTTCACTTCACTCCCTACCGACGTCGGCCTCAAACGTTATAAAGACGGATCCGAACTAGTCGAAGTGGAACAGATCACAGGGCATAAAAAGGTAAGTCACGGCTACATTTTGACAGTACGTTGCAAACGGTCTGCTAAACACCCAGAGGGCGAAGTTATTAAGGTACGAGCAAGGGACTTAAAATCAACCGCTCCTCAACTCTACTGAGAATTAGCCCAAAAACATGGCCTCCCAATGCCCGATAAATCGACATTGAGGCTGGGGGGGATGTTAGATCCACCATAGGTAGGGCACTATCTATAGGAACATTATGAAACCTACGATGTCTGATCCCAACATTTGCCATGGCAAACGCCGTATCAAGGCGTTCGGCTGTCTCAGCATTTCGGCTGTCTCAGCATTTCGGGCATAGCTGGTCTTCTTTCGAATATTCTAGAACAAGCCGTACCATTGTTCTAGTAGAGAGTTTTCCGGTAACACGTTTCTCTCAAAGTTATATAAACCACCTCGGTTCCTCTCTTGAGGAACCATCCACGAATACAAGTTTAGGCAATATACGTTATAAAGAACATAACACTGATATCTTAGGTCTGACAAGAATCACAAGAATCGTGTGTCATAGTGTACTAAGTCAAAGTCTAGCTATCATAAATGTATAGTCTAGTATGGAAATAGTCTAGTATGAAAATAGTCTAGTATGGAAATAGTCTAGTATGGAAGCATTACAGTCTGAGTGTATAGTAGAAGTAAACGTACCTAGTGTGGGTATGATGTAGGCCTGAATATGTGAGTGAATCTTAGGGGTGTGTGAGTGTATAGTTGAAGTAAACGTACCTAGTGTGGGTATGATGTAGGCCTGAATATGTGAGTAAATCTTAGGGGTGTGTGAGTGAATCTTAGGGGTGTGAGTGTATAGTGCGTGTATTAATACAGCGATCTCCTTCCTCCACTTACCTCCACTTACATCCACTTTCCAAAACCATAACCAATATAGCAATCCCCCCACCTTCCCCTTTTTTTTGCCTCCACCTACCTAATTTTCTGTAAACTACTTGATTCTCTGTAAACTACTTGATTCTCTGTAAACTACTTGATTTTCTCTAAACTACTTGATCTTCTATGGGAAACTATAGGAAACACGTGACCCATATCCTAAAGTTGTGGTGTACGGATGTGCTGCTTGCGACTTTCATCCCTCTTTCGCACTTCCTCCACTCCAGCTTCTACTCTGCTAATTGGACCTACCACCCTTAAGTCGCCCGTAACGGAACCCCCTGCATATCCCGCCCCAGATTTTTTCGTGTGCTTGGCTTTATATCTGTTGTTATATACAGGCCCTCTTCACTTTCATTGAAAGTCTTCATTCTACCAACCTCCGTTTCCCGTGCCCCTTGTTGGTGCTCATAACCCGTCTGATCACCCTCCCCTCCAAATCCAGAATCCAGAATCCACCCCAAATCCAGAATTTGAACCCAATCCAAAATCCAAAACCCTCCTCAAAGACCCAAAATGGATCACAAGTGGAAATTCTCCCAGTGTTTTGGTGACAAAGGCGATATCGAAAACATCACCGAGGCCGATATCATCTCCACCGTGGAGTTCGATAGCTCCGGCACCTTCTTGGCTACCGGAGATAAAGGCGGCCGTGTGGTGTTGTTCGAGCGCAACCAGGGCAAGAAGCAGAACTGTGAATACAAGTTCTTCACGGAGTTCCAGAGCCACGACGCCGAGTTCGACTACTTGAAGTCCTTGGAGGTGGAGGAGAAGATCAACAAGATCAAGTGGTTGCGTAGCTCCAACAACTCCTTGTACCTCCTCTCCACAAACGACAAGACCATCAAGTTGTGGAAAATCATGGAGCGCCAGGTCAAGTTGGTCAGCGAAAATAACCTTAATGGCCTGGACCACTTGTTGTCGTCCAAATTCAACGTCAAGGACTTGATCTTGCCCAAGATGGAGTTTCACGATAAGTTGATCCTGGCCCAGCCCAAGAAGATCTACTCCAATGCCCACGCCTACCATATCAACTCCATCTCCGTCAATTCCGACCAAGAAACTTACCTTTCGTCCGACGACTTGCGCATCAACTTGTGGAACTTGGATATCCCGGACCAGCTGTTCAACATCGTGGACATCAAACCGGCGAACATGGAGGAATTAACCGAGGTCATTACCAGCTCCGAGTTCCACCCCAACCACTGCAACTTATTCATGTACCTGTCGTCCAAGGGCACCATCAAGTTATCGGACATGCGGTCCAACTCATTGTGTGATCTGCATGCCAAGGTGTTCGAAGAGTACTTGGACCCGGCTTCACACAACTTCTTCACGGAAATCACATCGTCCATCAGTGACGTCAAGTTCCTGCACGACGGCCGCCACATTGTGTCCCGGGACTATATGACGGTCAAGATCTGGGACCTTGCCATGGAGCTGAAGCCCGTGAAAACCATCAATGTGCACGAACACTTGCGTGACCGCTTGTGTGATACCTACGAAAACGACGCCATTTTCGACAAGTTCGAGGTGCAGTTTTCAGGAGACAATCGCCTGGTGATGACCGGCTCCTACAACAACAACTTCATGATCTACCCCAATGCGGTGGGAGGAGGAGAGGCACAGAAGCTCAGCGTCGAGAAGGAGAAAAAGGATGACGACGACGACGAAGACGAGTCGGGCGATGAGGACTCGCCGCCCGTGTCGGGGCCATATGCGCAGTCGCCAAGCAATCTCGACGAGGAGGATGACCAGGAAGAGATTATTTTGCAGGCAGATAAATCGGCGTTCAAGTCTCGGAAGGTGGGCAGCAGTGACCAAAGCACACGCAGGCGGTTGATGAGCGGCGTGGGTAGTGGCGATCACAACGATTTCATCGAGTTCAAAAAGAGTATTTTGCATTTATCGTGGCACCCGCAGGAGAACAGTGTGGCCATTGCTGCGACGAATAATCTCTATATTTTCTCGACTTTATAAGGTCATTTTGATCTCTAATCTGACCTGACTTGATCTGACCCACCCGACCCTGTGACAAGATCTCTGATCTGACCCACTCGATTTTCTGACCTGACTTGATCTGACCCACTCGATCCTGTGACAAGATCTCTGATCTGACCCACTCGATCTTCTGACATGATCTCTGACATGATCTCTGACCTGACCCATTCGATCCTCTGACATGATCTCTGATCTAACCCACCCGACCTTGTGACATGATCTCTGACCTGATACAAGTAGTTGGTTCAATGAAGCAAACACTTGGAGAGTCCGGCCATGCAGGCACATAATTCCGTATGGCTCGACTCCTGCTCCAGCGAAGGACCTACCATCCTACACCCATCTACACATACAAATCACACAATCACCGTACCACCAAAACGTATAACCTCAAATAATACTGGTCTCAAGAGTACTTCTTTGAGGTACAGGCCAGACTCAAGTCACTTAAGTCAGTGAGCGAGCCATAGATAAGGTAATCTTCTTAAGTGGTCTAATATAATTCAGGATACTTTGGTGATAGTTTTGAGGAGTCACTGTCATGGTGTTATAAATAGAGATATACAAACAGTTTGAAGGAAGATGTGCTTGTATGCAGTACAGTTTAATGATATAGAAAAAGTTTGTTGAGTAAACATAGTAATTCAATAATAAATTATGAATATATTGATTTGAGAGTATTTTGGGTTGATTAATGGAGACTTTGAGCCTTTTTTTTTCTTTTTTTTTTGGCTTGTCCATACCAGACCACCAATCATAGACTACGAACTACACGCTAAATGGTGAGCTCTTATTCTTTCAACATATGTTTAAGTATATATTATTATACAGGGACTATGTAAAGTGTAAGTTACAAGACCAAAGTCCTAAGATGGGATATGAGCACGCCTTATAGTGTTCCATTCGTCTAAAGCATGTATGTTTTCACATGTCTAACATCTATGGCCTGGATCCCCCAAATGCAGGAATCTGGGCAACTTATAAGACTTTTCAAGGGAGGAACGGTGCAGAATAGAAAACCTAATGATGCTGACCATGTCACTTTTAACATCATAGGACATGGGGATGGTATCGAGAAAGGGTAATTGTTAGGATCAGACGGCTTAGGCTTTACAGAGTACAGTGTGTTTCAAAACTATTCAAACCAGCGCACCAAAATGTTTCAAACCAGCGCACCAAAATGTTTCAAACCAGCGCACCAAAAAGTTTCGAACCAAGAAGACAAAATGGTTCAAACCAAGAAGACAAAATGGTTCAAACCAAGAAGTCAAAATGGTTCAAACCAAGAAGTCAAAATGGTTCAAACCAAGAAGTCAAAATGTTTCAAACCAAGAAGTCAAAATGTTTCATACAGTGTTATTCAAAACTATTCAAACCACACTAGCAAAATTAAACAAACCAATAACTCAAAAAGTTTCGTACCCCTTCGCATAGTCTTTCAAACCAAATGGAGTAATGTTTTACACCAACTTTCATTAGAATTCAATATTCTGAACTCTTAAATCTGGACGATTGCCTCATATGGTACTATATTTGGGAGTCTTGCAGTACCAATCAAGGGACAAGTTCCAATCAAGGGTGAAAAATGGATGGAACTGAACTGGTTTCCTTGTTATCCTGTATACAAAAACTTGTTAGGGGTGTACGAAACATTTTGAATTATTGGTTTGAATCGTTTTGTCACGCTGGTTTGAACCATTTTGTCACGCTGGTTTGAATGGTTTTTGAAAAACACTGTACCCCTTCGCACAGTCTTTCAAACCGAATGGCATAATGTTTCATACCAATTTTTATTAGAATTCAATATTCTGAAATCTTAAATCTGGACGATTGCCTCTTATGGTACTACATTTGGGACAGAAGTCTTGCAGTATCAATTAAGGGTGAAAAACGGACGAAACTGAAACTGAATGGGTTTCCTTGTTATCTTGTATACAATAACTTGTCCATTTGGTTTGAAAGACTGTGCAAAGGAGTACGAAACTTTTTGAATTAATGGTTTGAACCATTTTGTCACGCTGGTTTGAATCATTTCAAAAAAACACTGTATCATTGAAATTTTTGGTACTTAGTACTTTTAGATTGCATGAACTGTTTACATACCTTGACGAAACTATGAGCAAAAACGATTCAAACCACACTACCAAAATTAAACAAACCAATACAGTGTTTTTTAAAACTGTTCAAACCAGCGCAACAAAATGATTCGAACCAAGAAGACAGAATAGTTCAGACCAGTGCGGCAAAACAATTCAAAAGACACTAGCAAAATTAAACAAACCAATAATTCTAATAGTTTCGTACACCCCTAACAAGTCGTTATATATAGGATAACAAGGAAACCAGTTCAGTTCCGTCCGTTTTTCACCCTTGATTGGAACTTGACCCTTGATTGGTACTGCAAGACTTTTGTCCCAAATGTAGTACATATGAAGCAATCGTCCAGATTTAAGATTTCAGAATATCGAATTCTAATAAAAGTTGGTGTGAAACATTACGCCATTTGGTTTGAAAGACTGTGCGAATGGGTACGAAACTTTTTGAATTATTGGTTTGAATTGTTTTGGAGCGCTGGTTTGAATACTTTTGAAAAACACTGTACCTCTCTGATTAATGACTTGTATATAGTGGATCCAACACTGACCATTATACTAATTAATAGTTGTTAGACCCACCATGAGTAGTGTACTAGCCATTTGGATGTTGAAAGGCTGCACTGATCGATGAGATGTTGAGTGACCTTTGGCCTTCAATACGACCTCTATTCCTATATGCAGGATTAGTCTATATACAGTGTTTTTCAAATTTATTCAAATCAGCGTGACAAAATGTTTCGAACCAGCGTGACAAAATGTTTCGAACTAAGATGACAGAATGGTTCAAGCCAAGTGGCGTAATTTTACACCAACTTTTATTAGAATTTAATATTCTGAAATCTTAAAACTGGACGATTTCCTCTTATATATTACATTTGGGAATCTTGCAATACCAATCAAGGGTCAAGTTCCGAAAAAGGGTGAAAAATGGAAGGAACTGAATTGGTTTCATTGTTATCCTGTATACAACAACTTGTTTGGAGTGAAGGAAACTTTTTGAATTATTTGGTTTGTTTAATTTTGCTAGTGTGGTTTGAATAGTTTTGAAAAACACTGTAAACAAACCAATAATTCAAAAAGTTTCTTACTCCTTCGCATAGTCTTTCAAACCAAATGGCGTAATATTTTACACCAAATTTCATTAATATTCTGAATTCTGAAATCTGGACGTTTGCCTCATATCTACTACACTACTACACTACACTACTACTACTACTACACTACTACTACTACTACACTACTACTACTACTACACTACTACTACTACTACACTACTCCTCCTACTACACTACTACACTACACTGCTACTACTACTACACTACTCCTCCTACTACACTACTACTACTACTACACTACTACTACTACTACACTACTACTACTACTACACTACTACTACTACTACACTACTACTACTACGACAGAGTTACTACTAGTACTACTACTACTACTACTACTACACTACACTACTACTACTACTACTACACTATTACACTACACTACTACTGACTACTACAGGCTACTGACTACTGACTACTGACTACTGACTACTGACTACTGACTACAGGCTACTGACTACTGACTACTACTAACTACTACGACAGAGCTACCAGTAATAGATCCACACATGGAGTACCAGTATCAGACAGAGCTACCAGTAATAGTGTTATGTTCTTTAATACATCCCAAAACTCTCCACCAGAATAATGGTAAGGATTTTCCAGAATATTTGATGTACTAAATTTGGACAAAAGTCTTGCAGTACTGACTAGTAGTAAGTAGTAATACTGACTAGTAGTAAGTAGTAATACTGACTAGTAGTAAGTAGTAGTACTGGATACAGCCAACAGATAAATATGCAACGCAGTAGATACTATGTATAGAATATAAAGATAGAGTGGTTATGGTTTTGGTAGTATAGTATAATATAGAGTGGTCGGTAGTGGGTAGTCGGATCTGTAGTCTGTAGTCTGTAGTCTGAGTTAACATTAGAATTCATTGATACGTGTACTCTGAACCTACTGTGATTCTCCTTTAGTCTTGTTTATCATGACTGTGTAGTGGTGGTGTAGTATAAGTAGTCTAGTATAAGTAGTCTAGTAAAACTAGTCTAGTATAAGTAGTCTAGTATAAGTAGTCTAGTATAAGTAGTCTAGTATAAGCAGTCTAGTATATAGTAGTTATACTAGTAGACTATAGACTGGTTGAAGAATGGACTGTACTACCACTGATCTACAATAAGTCACAATTGCATTGATTGCTATACACGGATCGAACCTCAAAAAAGGCCTACTCAATGTGTCTGTTGATATCAGGGTTCCAGAACAAGGTCTTGTCTCCATCGCCCCAGAAAAACTTCTTCTGTCTGATGTTCTGGTACTCGTACTGCACAGGCCACTCCTCGTCGGGCACATGTCTCAAGTGCTCTCTGTGGTGGGCATGTTCAAGCTCCACCTTTCCCACAGGGATGGCGGTCAAAAGAACTGCTGGGAGTGCCACGAAGAGCGAGAGCTTCTTCCACAAGGCGGTCACGCCCACCGAGTGGTGCTTCTTCTGCTCGTACTGCTTCTTGAAAGCCTCGCCGGCCTCCTTGTTGTACAAGTGCTTGAATGGGTCTTCTTTAATCAATTTGGACACGTGGCCGGAGTTGAATCTCTGGAAGGTGCGTTGGGTGGAGGCTCTGAACATTGTGATGTGGTGATGGTGGAGAGAAGTGGTGTGGTTTTTTGCGCGCCATGATTGGTTCAAGTCATGTGACATGGGTCACGTGTTTACAACTTCCTCCCCCCAAAAATGAAGCCCTAACCCTAAAACTTCCAAAATCTTCAATAGAATCTCCTGAAATTTATTGGGAATTTCTCATGATTGCCGGTTCACTCGTTTAATTTCTTTTCTTTCTTGTGGGCCTGCATATAAGAAGATCTATATATATCCAATCTCTTGGAACATGCAGTACATATATACTTTATATATAGACAATGGTTCTATGTTTTATGCTTTATACTTTAGTACGGTTTAATATAGTATAACATTGATGGGTGTAGAGGGGAACGTCAGCCGGTTGGTAGTTGATGGTTACGAGCACTGGTCACTGTATACTACGATAACTATTTCAATATTCATATGGATTTTACGTATTTTGGACTTGAAGCTTTTATCCAGCAAAAAAAAACCATCTAGATCTTTTAACCTATTATCTAAACCTTTTATTTATCATAACTAGGATGAAATTGGTATTGACCTGCATATAAGTTATCATTCACCAAGAAAATCCTAACTCCACTCTTTCTAGACTTTAAACAGGGCCCCAGTTTAAACTATATACGACTTCTGGTAAGGTTGTATGATTGAAGCTTCTGACTTATTAGGTAGTGCGCGTACCATATTTGGTCTTATGGTTTACAGATAATTCATTTGCCTTTACATCTCTGTCACTAGAAAAGGTTTCCATAGCAGGAAATTTAACAAATATATGCTTTACATAGGTTTCTGGGCTGTGTATTTGACTATATGGAGTGTTTAACAAAAACCCGTACACCCGACATCCTCCAGAAAGTCGATCTTGTAAGCACTCTCGGATATATTTGAAGTTCCTAGTCTTTCAAAAAAGTCACTAAAGTCTATTTTTCTGCTAAATTGTTACTGTGAGAATTGTGGTGATTTTCATAGTCAGAGTAGTGACCGGCCGTTCCGAGGGTGCCCTCGGATCTCGTAGAGTATCGAGACCGGAAGCGAAAAAGTCCAAAAAAAAAATATGTATGCAAGGAATTTTAGTCTTGTTTTTAGCTTAGTCTTAAAAAGTCAGTCTTATATTCTTATTCTGTAATTTTTGTGTTTTCTGTATTTTCTTTCTTTTCTGTTTTTTTTGTGGGTAGACATTTTGTTGTGTACATGAGAATTGGGGAGAAAGTCAGAAAGTGCAAATTTCATGTCAGCCTTAAAAATCGAAAAAACAAAAAATCCCAAAGTTTCCTGGCTTAAAATAATCACATTTTCCAGTAGTTTTTGTGAAACTATTTGGAATTCAGAAAGACTAGAGAAAAGTTGGTTGTATGCAGGATTTCCTAAAAGTCAAGCTGAAAAGGTTGGGTGTGGTGTTACGGCAGACTAGAGGCACAATTGCCAATATAATTTAAATATCGTATTCTATGTAACTTCTCTTCTCTACTTCTGTTACTTCTTTCCCATTTCTTATAGTAGTTCATCCGTTACTTCTTCCCCTACCATCTACATACATTCCACTCTTCCTTCCTCCATTACTACCAGCAGCTTATGAAAAGAGTTTGGAAGTTTCAAGCATCCAGCCAAGCCAACCATCTTTTTCCAGGCCAGTCATCTTTTTCCAGGCCAGGAAGTCGAGCCTATACCTGTACCAATTCAATTTCCAATGAACATCACCAGAATGATATCACCAGAATGACACCACCAGAATGATATCACCAGAATGAGAACCACGATGATACAGATTCCCCAAAGTCCAGCCATAATGATGATAAACTACCAATGGGACTCACATGATCAGAATTTTAGAGTATACTGTCTCATCCTATACTGTAACATAGTACCATGCCACCATAGTACCATGCCACCATAGTACCAAGTCGTGCCATAGTATCATATTGTACCAAAGTATCATACGGTGTCAAAGTATCATACTGTATCAAAGCATCAGCAAGTCCTTTTAATAAAAGCTCAATAAGTAAAATTAAAATTTCTTGCTGTTGATGAGTGGTTAGTACGAAGTAGCAAAAAATTTCACCGTAAAACTGTTATGTTCTTTAATACATTAATGCCTAGCTTCTTATATTCGTTGATGGTTCCTCAAGAGAGGAACCGAGGTGGCTTATATAACTTTGAGAGAAACGTGTTACCGGAAAACTCTCCACCAGAACAATGGAAGTATTGTTTCTGGAATGTTCGAAAGGAGCCATCGGAGCACTTCGTGCATAGATGGCCAAACGCCGTATCACCATTGTAACAATCGGACTGAGAGGCTTCATAATACCTTCATAGGCAGGGTCCTGCCTATGGCGGATCTAACAAACACTCTAGTTTACGATTACTAACAATTCCTCCTTTATATAACCGAATTTCAGATTACAATTCATAAATGAAACTACCTTAGGTTCTACTCTTTATCCCTATCTTTCAACTTATGTTTTAGTATATATATTGATATACAGGGATATGTAAGTTGTACCTTACAAGATCGAAGTCTTAGACGAGGTGACCTGCACATAGTACATCACTAAAATGCATCCCACGCCTCTACGACGAAGTACATCGCCTCCATACATGCTAGGTACTTATTGACAAAACGATTCAAACCACACTGGCAAAATTAAACAAACCAATACAACACATAACCCCTACTAGCAAGCTGTTGTATACAGGATAACAAGGAAACCAGTTCAGTTTCAGTTTCAGTTTCGTCCGTTTTGATCCTTAGTGTTTTTCAAATCTATTCAAACCAGCGCGCCAAAATGTTTCGAACCAAGATGACAAAATGTTTCAAACCAGCGCAACAAAATGTTTCGTACCCCTTCACACAGTCTTTCAAACCAAATGGGCAAGTTGTTGTACAGTGTTTTTCAAAAGTATTCAAACCAGCGCGACAAAACGATTCAAACCAATAATTCAAAAAGTTTCGTACACCCCTAACAAGTTGTTGTATACAGGATAACAAGGAAACCCAGTTCAGTTTCGTCCGTTTTTCACCCTTGATTAATACTGCAAGACTCTTGTCCCAAATTTAGTACCTAGGAGGCAATCCTCCAGATTTCAGATTTCAGATTTCAGATTTCAGAATATTAAATTCTAATAAAAGTTGATGTGAAACATTATGCCATTTGGTTTGAAGGACTGTGCAAAGGGGTACGAAACTTTTTGAATTATTGGTTTGTTTAATTTTACTAGTGTGGTTTGAATCGTTTTGAAAAACACTGTAATTATAACAAAATCTTTCTTCTTGGGCACTGGACATGGCTTGCCTTCCACAAAATCATAAACCATCGCAAGTCGTTCCGTGAAAAATACAATTTTTTTTTTCTCATGCTTAGAGACATAAATCTTGATAAGAAATTAATTATTTAGATTGAAGCAAGAATTTCTTCATGAAGTGTTTGGAAAAAACTATGTTTAATATATCTTGTAGTCCAGGGCTCATAACTCTAGTCCAGGGCTCGTAACCTTTGGATTTTTACTACTAACAATGGAGAGATAAAATCGGAAAACTGAAAAAAATACTCTCCTCTTTGTAATCAAAATTTCCTTTAAATATATTGATTCAATTCTTTTCTCTTATTCTAACATTATTCCGTTACCTTCTTTTCTACGTTCCATTCCAATCATTTATACTATATGCAGTCTCAATCCATGTAGATTCTTTAACTCCAGCTCAGCTGCGAATGCTGGGGAATCAGGTGGCCCATAGAGTAATCATGGTTTACGGTCCAGAGATCTCTTTTGACTATAAGATACGGATCTCATTGTTTCATCAAGATAAGTGAACATTTGAGTTGAAGTGTTTACTCCACCCTTGGTTGGGACAACAAAGGGTGGGGACAACAAAGGGTGGGGACAACAAAGGGTGGGGACAACAAAGGGTGGGGAGAACAAAGGGTGGGGACAACCAAGAGTGGGAAAACTAGTAGAGACGTGCCCTGCAAGCCTAGGGCGCCGTGCACGCTCTTATTCGGTGCTATTTTCCAACAATCCAATGTATTATTCTCTCCATTTTCCATACAGTGTTTTTCAAAAGTATTCAAACCAGCGCGACAAAATGAATCAAACCACCATGACAAAATGGTTCAAACCAAGAATACAGAATGGTTCAAACCAAGAAGACAGAATGTTTCACACCAACTTTTATTAGAATTCAATATTCTGAAACCTGATTGCCTCATATGGTACTACATTTGGGACAGTACCAATCAAGGATCAAGTACCAATCAAGGGTGAAAAACGGACGGAACCGAACTGGTTTCCTTGTTATTCTGTATACAACAACTTGTCCATTTGGTTTGAAAGACTGTGCGAATGGGTATGAAACATTTTGTTGCGCTGGTTCGAAACATTTTGGCGCGCTGGTTTGAATACTTTTGAAAAAGACTGTACACCTACATATACCTAATACAGTCTAGAAGTAAATAAACAGTTGTTGATCACTTTGGGTTACTCCTGATCTGGACGAGTGATCAGAGGGTCTTGTGCATCGGCCTCCGATTGTTTCTGGAACGCTGCTTCGGCCCCACCAATATTCAACGTCTCTTTCTCTCGCTGTTGCTCCGATAAAGGAATGATCATGGCCATGGAATCTGTATCAGAGATAGGAAATGCAACCACCCCCGAATTAGAGCCGGAAATTTTGGAGTCAGAATTTTTGGAGTCAGAATTTTTGGGTGTAGTTTCAGGAGTGGAGTTTAAATCAAATGTTCCCTCCTGCATAGAACCCCGCTGCTCATATTCTTGTTGCAACTTAGTCTGAGCCAACTCAAAATTCCACCC
Source organism: Metschnikowia continentalis (assembly GCA_002370835.1). Classification (NCBI taxonomy): domain Eukaryota; kingdom Fungi; phylum Ascomycota; class Pichiomycetes; order Serinales; family Metschnikowiaceae; genus Metschnikowia; species Metschnikowia continentalis. The sequence goes on along the minus strand of NLAO01002059.1, from coordinate 36,517 downwards.
ATTTTTCGCCCGTAAAAAACCCGTAACGTCTCTCCGCATTGACCTTTCTGGAACTTTCAACCTATCGAAATATGCCATCTTTTCCGACTCCTGTACAAACGATTGCCCCATCACATTATACATCTCCATCTCATGCGCTCCTGTATACTCTCTTGTAGCCAAATACTCCTTGAGCAACTCGGGCTCTGTGGCCAAAATTTGGAGGTAATCCTCATCACTAAGGTTCATTCCAGGCTCCTTTGCTTTTTGAGCTTCTCCAATTTGCTCCCCGAGAAAATCCTCCATATTTATAGCCCCTGATTGTTGTCCTGCACCTGGCACTTTTAAAGTGACTTTTTCTCGCGAGTACTTGGAGAGAAGTCGTGCATTAACCCATAATCGGAACCGACGAAGAAACACATGGGTTTTAAACCGCTCCTGTGCTATAGATTTATCGCCATATTCGGTCTGGAGAATCTGTACGAATTTCCCCGGCACGTATGCAGGAACTCCCTCCATATAAGTTTCCCGAAGTGGCGAAATTTCACCGAGCGACGAAAAGTGCTTGTTACGGCAATTGTAGACATGGCCCCCAGAATTCTGTTCAAAGGTATGCGCCTCAAATTTAGCCTGCTCCTCGGCTTCCTTGGCCTCTTTTTCTTGTTGTTGCTCTGGACTCAAATTTTCCTCGTCTTCCTCCAGTTTTTTGGAGATATCCTCGTCTTCCTCCGTTATGAGCCCGTACCTCTGCGGTGATGGTACACTGGATACCGCTAGGGCAGTAATATCAATGTATAACCCCAGATCCATATCAATGAATCTTGCATCAATAGAGTTTTGCCCTGTACCAGGATCTCTGTGCAGGAGCCACGGTCCTATATCAAGAAAATATCGACCCATCCGAAGTTCCTGGTTAGGAGCACCGCCATAGTCCACAACTATACTCTGGTTAAATCTCCGGGCAAGAAAATGTAGATCCCGAATAGGCATTTGTACATCAATATCCGCATCCCACGGAAACAGAGCCCCATTCCAAAACCATCCCAAAAGCGTGCCGTGAGCTAACCAGGTCCGGACTTTCTGGGCGTGCGAAAACCGAAGCCACGCCAGAATCAATCCATGAAGAATTGGCCCATGCACATCCGTATTGAACCTTAACCCTTTAAAAAACCGCCAGTCATAGTGTCCTCCCAACACCCAGTTTTTCTCCCGCCGCACCAACTTGGCCTCGTGGAAATACTTGCTAGGGTCTTTTGTAGAGAGCGACATGCGTAGTGCTTCCAAGTACTTTTCTTCATTGGGCAGAAGAGAATTGGTGAGTTTGGCCTGAGCAAGTTGGTCTGCAATCTGGGCGGAATTGTCCACGAAATCTTCGTGAATAAGCTCCAATAGATGGGAGGTCTGGGTGTCTTCATTCACTCCCCTTCCGTTTTCGCTCTTTTCGTCCGCTCCATCTCCCATTTTGCCTCTTTTTTCTCTGAGAGAAGTAAATTTAGCAACTTCCGCCTCGAGATTTAGTGTCCCCTTTTTTTCGGCCACCTGGGCCAAAGGGTTCGCTACTAATCGTTGGCGAAAGGTCACGTTACACGGCACAAACACCGAAAACGGTCCTTTTTTGGTGGTCGAAGCCCCTAAAATCACTATACCTGCAGGCGTAGGCATAAAGTCATAGAGATAAGATGCACTGGCAGCAATCTTGACCGCCTGGGTGGTCCTCCCGGGGTACTTGAACACATGGAAACCTGCAGATAAGGCCCCGTCCGCCTGGGACCTGTCCAAGCTGGTAAAGTCCGCCATTTTTCGGGCCTTTTCCTCAACAGGCTGACCCAATTGAGTATCATCATAACAAAAAGCATATGGGTTATATAAAATATCTTTTTGGATGGCCGTTTGGGGCAGTCCTTTTGGACGAAGGGCCTCACACGTGACCCGTTCACGTGACACCATGGCTTGTTGGTGAATGTTTAAATCGGTCCAATCAGCCCAATGAAAAGCCAGCAAGCTAAGCAGAGATTCGGGGACCCCGGAAGCGAGCTGACGGGAAAGATCAGCCATAATAACCGAAAGAGTGAATCTGGGGTCGAAGACGCTTATATGCAGATTCATCTTTTTATAAGTAATTTTCTCCGTCAGAATCTCGTGGACATTTTTCAGGCCCAAAACGTATTGACTAAAGTGGGCCTCTTTTTCATCCGCTTGTGCCAAGTACCGTTTATATAGAGCATCGGCCCAAAAATCGAAGTTATAAGCGTTTTTTTTCGGGCGAAAAAGAGCAAGGCCCAAATCAAACATGCTCTGGCCCGGTTCCATATATTTCCCGTGCAGGTGGAGTACACTTAGTGCCATAACCAAGAGAAGCAACACCAGTACAGTCACAGCCGTACATCTGCTGCGTCGGAACTTCATCTGGATCAAAGTACTATAGAATCGGTGATCAGTAGTAGAAGTGACTGGATCAGTAGTAGAAGTGACTGGATCAGTAGTAGAAGTGACTCGAATCAGTAGTAGAAATGACTCGAATCAGTAGTAGAAGTGACTGGATCAGTAGTAGAAGTCACTGGAATCAGTAGTAGAAATGACTCGAATCAGTAGTAGAAGTGACTGGATCAGTAGTAGAAGTCACTGGAATCAGTAGTAGAAATGACTCGAATCAGTAGTAGAAGTGACTGGATCAGTAGTAGAAGTCACTGGAATCAGTAGTAGAAATGACTCGAATCAGTAGTAGAAGTGACTGGATCAGTAGTAGAAGTCACTGGAATCAGTAGTAGAAATGACTCGAATCAGTAGTAGAAGTGACTGGATCAGTAGTAGAAGTCACTGGAATCAGTAGTAGAAATGACTCGAATCAGTAGTAGAAGTGACTGGATCAGTAGTAGAAGTCACTGGAATCAGTAGTAGAAATGACTCGAATCAGTAGTAGAAGTGACTGGATCAGTAGTAGAAGTCACTGGAATCAGTAGTAGAAATGACTCGAATCAGTAGTAGAAGTGACTGGATCAGTAGTAGAAGTCACTGGAATCAGTAGTAGAAATGACTCGAATCAGTAGTAGAAGTGACTGGATCAGTAGTAGAAGTCACTGGAATCAGTAGTAGAAATGACTCGAATCAGTAGTAGAAGTGACTGGATCAGTAGTAGAAGTCACTGGAATCAGTAGTAGAAATGACTCGAATCAGTAGTAGAAGTGACTGGATCAGTAGTAGAAATGACTCGAATCAGTAGTAGAAATGACTCGAATCAGTAGTAGAAGTGACTGGATCAGTAGTAGAAGTCACTGGAATCAACAGTAAAAGTCACTAGTAAATTGGAAGACACTGAAATCAAGCACTGGTGAAAGATACTGAATTGAGTCACTAGTTGATCAGTAGTAGAACCAGTACTAAGCAAGATATCACTAGAAGTAAACCACTGGTCAATAAACAGGAGTCAGTATAAACAGGGGTCAGTATAAACAGGAGTCAGTAGTAAACGGAAGCAGTGGTTCAAATCAATAGTAGTTGCTCAGTACTAAACAGTAAGCCACTGGGAGTCAGTAGTAACAGGAGTTAAACAGTAATCAAGACTCACTGATTCACTGGTATAAAAATACTAGACCAAGAACACTAGTAATAATTTAGCAATCAGTAGGAATCAGAAATCGTCAGTAGGAAGACTGGAGACTAGAACCACTGGTAAACACAGTTCAGTAGTTTCAATAGTAAACAGGAATCACTGGGAATCAACCACTAGTAGGATACTGAAAATGGATCAGTAGTAAAATACCAGTAAACAGGAATCACTGGGAATCAGTAGTAAACAGGAATCACTGAGATCACTAATCAGTCAGTAATCAGTCAGTAATCAGTCAGTAGTCAGTCAGTAATCAGTAATCAGTAGGAATCACTGGTGAAGAACTTGGAATAAACACTAGTATGAAAATAGAATTCACTAGTATGAAGATCCAGAACAGTAACACAAGGAATAATATAGGGCAAACCACTATATTCTAGAGTCTTCAAATGAATCAGTAGATCAATAGAGTTAGGATCAGTAATAGATCAGTAGATCAATAGTATGAATCACTGGTATGAATCAGTAGATCAGTATGAATCAGTAGATCAATATGAATCAGTAGATCAGTATGAATCAGTAGATCAGTATGAATCACTAGATAGGAATCACTAGATCAGTAGTCACTTGGAAGACACTGAGACTAGAATCACTGGTTGAAGACACTAGGAATCGTAAAAGGATTCAGTGGTAGTGTTCACCAATAGTATGTACTGTAGAAATCAGTAGTTGGAGTCACTAGTAAACAGGAATCACCAGTAGGAATCAGTAGAACAGCACTGGAAGGAATCTATAGAGGATCCACTAGGAAAGGAACACTAGGAAAGAACCACTAGGAACAGTAGAAACACCAGGAAAGGAACACTAGGAACAGTAGAAATACTAGGATATAGCACTCTGTCTGGAAGTCACTATAAGGTGATCAATGATAACCACTAGCAATCTATAGAGGAATCTATAGAGAAATCTATAGAGGAATCACTAGATCAGCAGTAGGAAGATACTAGGATAATAGGAATCACTCGTAGTATCACCAGTAGTATATACTTCACTGATGGGAATCGGGAATCACTAGTAAACAAGACTCACGGTAGGAATCACCAAAAAGGATCAGTAGAAGAATCACTAAAACGGATCAGTAGTAAATGAATACTGGAACACTGCACCACTGGGAATTTGTAGGGTTGATATGAGATTCTGGGAAGTACTAGTGAATGAATTAGATACACTAGAACACAACGGATCCAATAATAATAATAAAATCTCTGGTGAAGTGATGAATAATGTCAATAAGTCTTTTGGAAGTCTTTTGGAAGTCTTTTGGAAGTCTTTTGGAGTGTTTAGGAGGATTTTGAGTGATTTTGAAACCCTTTAGGAGTGATTTGAAGTGATTTGAAGTGATTTCGAAACCCTTTAGGAGTATTTAGGAGTGCTTAGAGGATTTCGGAGTGATTCAAACTTTTCTGTGGTACCTCAGATGAACTATAATGCTCAATGCTCAATATAAAGTCAGCTTCACTGATTCAAACGCTTGAAAGTCCACTTTAAATCTCCAATACGATATCTGATGTGGATCTAAGAAACTGTGGACCTGAAACCTGAAATATCTCAAAAAAACTTGTCCGTAGAACTTTCGTCCGGTATGGGAGTTCAGATAGTCTCTCAAATCAACGGTACACCCTTAAGTTTTCGTTATTGACACAATATCGATGTCAAGGCCTTTTAATATCAATATCAAGGTCACAGTAATTTCAATCTCAAGATCACTTTAGTGTTCTTTAAGACCACTCTAATGTCAATTTCAAGGCACTGGAGATATCTCTGATAAGCACAGTCACGTTTTTGCTGCCACTTTGTCACAGTCACAGTCACAGTCGCTTTTTTCACTGCCTCCTTTTCTCTTTGGTCTGGTGTAATGCTCCTCTTACACTTAGAATAAAACAAGGTCAGGCACAGGGGAAAACTAGAGAAGAGCCAGGTACCGAAGCCATGATATAGTGAACAACTCGCGTGCGGCCCGGTGGTTTGACGTGCGCGAAAGCAATGCGCGCGGCCTGCATATAGGGCGCGAAGTCGGCGACTCACGGCGCACGCCATATGCACGCTAATGCAATGCATACCAATGCCTTTCTTCTGAATATCGTTCTAGAGTGTTTCTATGCAGTCACCATTAACAAATGCTTGTATGAGACGGTTATGAGATGCAGAGAACGAACTTTAAAAAAAAATTTTCATCTCGGAATGTGCCGCCCTGACTGAAACAAATGCGTTAGAAGGTTTTGCTCGGTGGTGATGCTCGTACTGCATATAAGACACCCTAGAGTTCTCTCACGCCAAATCTCGCACCTTGCCCGCTTCACCAAGTGCGATAAAGTATGACCATTACTCCATTAGTGGTCTGAACTAATGGTCATAGTAGGTGGGATTTCGGAGATAAAGGCAGAAACGGAGATATCCCTCGGAGATCCCTCGGAGATATCCTATTGGGGAAATATCTTCTTTGTCGACCAATTCATTGAGAGGGGAGACTCGATTTAAAGTGGTTGCAGTCACTGCATATAACCATTATATCGTTCGAGACAAAAAGAAGCCTTGTTTTGAGGAAATATGCAGGACACCACATATTGTTTAAACAATAGTCTAAATTTCCCCTTTTTTTTTTTTCTTTTTTTTAGCTGCTAACGATCATTCCCCCTGCAAATCCCCTTCCCAAAAAAAGTTTCTCAGTATAAAGCCCGTTACCACAGGAATGTTCCTGGATTCTATGCATGACATGCAGAGTAAGTTGGTATATACTGCACATAATACCCTGATCTCGTAATGAGCGGAATTATAACGTCCATTAAAACGCCCAAGTATGCAAAAAATCAAAATAGACATAAGCAGGGTGCACGGGTCTTTTCTCTAGCCCAAGTATAAATCTACTACAATTGTCATACTAGTTCTACCAGCTCTAACAGCCATAGTAGCTGTACCAGCCATACTAGTTCTACCAGCCATAGTAGCTGTACCAGCCATTATAGCTGCACTAGTTGATACACGCACTACCGTGATGACCACTATAATGACCACTGTAATGACACTGTAACACTGTAATGACACTGTAACACTGTAATGACACTGTAACACTGTAATGACACTGTAATGACACTGTAATGACACTGTAATGACACTGTGATAACACTGTAATGTGTATACTAGTCTTTCCCTGACTTCCTCCTTTTCTAGACTCCCCTTTGCTTGTCTAACATATATCGTATACAGTAGTACTCTTCTCAGTCTGATCTGATATTTGTCCGAAAGCTTGGGCAACGAAAGAAGAAATTTCCCTGCATCTTTATACTGGTAACCACCACACAGGCATCCGAGCCCAAGGATAATTAATTGATTGTCATGAAATTGTTTTCCTTGGCTGAGACTTTGTTCGAAGACGAAGACGAAGACAAAGTTGATCCAGTTTTTTTTTTTTTTTTTTTTTTTTTT
>NLAO01002059.1:0-29358 GCA_002370835.1 Metschnikowia continentalis | reverse complement strand
AGTAATCAGTAATCAGTAATCAGTAATCAGTAATCAGTAATCAGTAATCAGTAATCAGTAATCAGTAATCAGTAGTCAGTAGTCAGTAAAACTTATAGTAATAACTGGCAGTCTAACTTCTCACTGCCTAGCCCAGATGACAAAGTCGTGAAGGTCCAGGAAGTAGCTTTCGAGGGTGTGAAGGACTTGTCTCTTGAGTCTAACCAAAAGAAACCAAAGGCTGAACCCAAGCCTGCAGTCGTTGAAACTACCAAGCCATTTAAAGCTGTGGATATTCAGCACGAGCTGAAAAGAAACTCCGCTTTCTCCAACCTAGCGAGTCTTTCGTCATCATGACCACGTGGATGCAGGAAATCTACTGTAGTAGTCAGTAGTACCATTGTAAATAGTGAGTGTAAACTGCACATCTTGATAGTGACAGACATAGAGAAGATCATAGAGCATAGGGGCATAACCATTAATGAATTCCAGATCTACCGTCACTCTAGAACGGAGCTGAGGACCAGATCAAGACAAAAGCTAACAAAGAAACCACGTCTTCTCTCGGTCCATGATCCCATGGCATGCCTTTATCTATCCCTGTGCCTTGCAACTTGCCCTATATGTTGGAGTCTTCTACCTATCAAATCGTAAATCTGATGGCTTTTCTCTTCACTTAAAGCTAGCTCTGGATACTTTTGGCAGGGCACGCTTTTTTGCGCATGGTTTCTGAAAGCTCCATTGCGAAAATGTCATCTATCAACGAGAACTTTGATCAGGAAAAGTATTCTGTTTTGGGGCCTGAGAAGAATGTGGAATCCCTTCCAGACCTTATGTTTTTTCAGAAATGAAAAGAATACACAATATCGGCCAATCATCCCAGAAAGCATGTTTCCCAGAAATCTTCTCATAATCATATATGAAATCTCGCCGAATCTCGGGAATTATAGACACTTGATCAGCTTTTTGGAAGATATTTGAGCATGGAACACAATAGGGTATCAAATAATAGTAGATAAAGTATCATGGAAATCATTTCAAGCATGGTATTTGTGTGATCATGGGGAGGTGGCCTTTGGCTGGGGCCCATGACGAAAACTTCGGTTCTAAGGCCTGAGATCCAGGAGACAGATGCTGAAAACTAGTCAAAGATCACCCTAGGACTTGTCCTCTAGCACCTGTCCCATATGCTGGTTTGCCAGGCCACATGTGCTATTGCTGAAGTGCTATTTTGTTGTGTATCCAATGTATACACTATGTGAAATGAAATCCAGTGACGAATTGAATGCTTCTTTCCAAAATCGTTCTTGGGGACTCTTCATGGCTTCAATAAAATTCTTCTCCACTCTTGACCATCCAACGTGGCCAGTCACATCTCCATATAGCCCACGAGAGACCTTGGGCACGTCACATAAATTCGATATCTTTTGCATGAGATTTGGCAGCACGGACACATGAGCAAGTAGCGTCTGGTAGAGTGGATTCGCATCAACATCAAGAGCATCGCCGATGTGGTTAACATCATTCTGTAATTTTATCCGTTCAACCTGTTGTTCATTTGTGTTTTCAGCCTTCCAGATAAGAACACAAATTTTCCCCAGAGATATTCGACCGGTTTGGTAGTAAGAAGATTTGAGGTCTGAAATAATGGGAATTCCTGTTGCTTAGAATTCATATAGGTTCAGTTTCTCAGATGATAAGTCCGATTGCTTGCCATGTAGTAGAATGTCTGTCAAAATAGTCAAGAAAGATTATTGAAACTTGCCAAAATATATTTTCGAGCTGGTCATTTTCCCTTTCTGTAAGATATTCCAGGGATTTTTCAAAATTGATTTCTTCTTATCAAGCTGTTTCCGGAACTTATCATTCAAGAGCACTTTAGTTTTCTGGCCTATTATTTGTAGCATTCCAATATTGTTCATAGAAGCCTGATTTGGAAGCCCCCTGAAGAGCAATTGATGAATGGGATAGAGAACACATCACTGGCATAAGCCAATAATTGGGCCAGCCAACAATTGGACCGACCTTAGACCTAAAATCCACCGATCCTCATCAAAACAAAAGCTCCTTAATTCAGAACCCAAGCCATAGGTTCTGGACGGCTAGTTCAGGAATCATTCAGTAGTATTGATGGCAACAATATTATAGGGCAACAAATGTAGGGCAAGAGAAGCAGTTAAAAGTTTATGAAAAGAGAGAAGGAAAAAAGACAAAAAGTGAATGGTACAGAAAGAAAGAGAAGTAGTAATAAGAAACGTGGAAGAAGAGGGAAAAGTGGGGGTTTATATAAGGAAACGGAATTGCAGCCACCGCGGGATATGAACTTCGCACGACCCTGGCGAGCCAAGCAAATTGCCCCCACCGTTTCAAATCTGAAACAACAGCTTGAAACCGGTAGGAGCACAGCTCAACGATCACAATAAAAGCGCCACCAAAATCAATGTTTAGGTTTAAGTGCCAACAACAATATTCAGGTCTAAACGCTTTACTGTTACATGGTCGACGAACAAGGAGATTCTAGTCATTGGCCAACACCAGGGGATGTTGTCCAGTAACTTGTCAGACTGCCACTTGTGCCCACCCCCGAACAAGTCTTCCGAAAAAGCATGAGTAAGGGGGTCAAGATCATCGCTCCTTTTAAACTGCAGCCACGAGGACTGAGCGTAACAAAAGGCAAACAAAATGTAGATGACTAGACCGCAAAGGATCATAGCCAAGCTAAATTGTATCTCACTTTGAGGGCGCAAGGGTATCTAGCTCATCAACCAAGTTGGAAACAGTGGCTCTTTAATTAAGAGTCAAAGTGGAACGTGACCTATAGAAATGATCCTATGAAGTACGTCGACGAAGAAAAAAAAAAGTCAATGAGGGCGGGAACTGCGCGGGCTTATATAGTTGGTGGGGGCCGGGTAACCCCATTGGGGCTCATCAAGCAAGGCACGTGCGAAAAAGCATGTGCGGTAAGTCACGTGTGCACCATACACTTAAGCATCACACTAGCAATATACAAGTAACACACATTTCACATACATTGCGCATGAGTCAATATTACCTAATTCAGAACTTATTTCTTATTTTATAAATTTAAAGTAGGATTCTTTAGGATGGAGACATGGTACTACCTGCAGTACCAACATATCCTGCGTGGGCTAGACGACGATGACGGTATTTTGGGCACATGTGACGCCGAACAAACGTACAAAGTCCACCACCACTGCACGCAACTTTCGGGATAATTGGGCGAACGTACGCGAGAGGAGCTGCCCGTTGGCGGTGGTGTAGATGGTGACCTGCATATGCGCGCTCTCGGGGTCTTGCAACCACTTCAACACCTGCAGCATCGGCATACATCCGGGGAGCACTGACGGAAGCTGCAACTCCGCAACGTCATAATCCGCAAGTATTGCGCTTTTGGCTGCATCAGCTACCTCGTAAGTCTCCAGAGCCCCGTATACTGCAGCCAGAGTATCGTCTCCTGCATGACCCGCTACCTCATCGGGCTTTCCAAGTAGTGAAAGCTCTCGCTCCGCTCCAGGGCTACCAGCGTCAAACAGCCAGAAGCGGTCGTATAGCTGTAGATGAGACAGTGGCAGCGCAGATGCATCCAGTGCATGCGTTTGTCGCGATTGTTGCGTGCGTTGCACCGCATCCAAAGGATAGTATCTTTCGGCGCACACATCCAAAAGCTCTCCGCCATACTTGCCCTTGTACCTCATTTTGGCACAGTCCCCAATGTAGTACCCAAGGTAGTAGAAACCAAGCCCGAGCACGTGACACATCTGGATTTCACGGAGCGCCAGGAGTGTACCGAGCGAAAGATGTGCATAATCAGGGTCCCATATGAAGTACACGGATGAAACGCCCGACGGAAGAAAGTCCAACACGGAGATGGCGATGAGAGCTCCGTCTAGGTAGTAGCATTCATGTACAGGACCCAAACGGCGGGTTTGCCTTGAAATGCCGCTTTTAGCATCGCTTGTGGCGCATTGTGCAGCTCCATCTCCGGATCCCGCGGCCGCTTGCAGCACCCACGCATTCAATGCGTCCCACTCTGCATCCGTGCCTTCAATCTCCTCATCTCGGAAGGGACTTTCACAGAGAAAGCGGAAAAATTGCATTTGCGTCACCTTTTCGGGCGCATCATTATGCACGGCCACCTGGTACTTTTTGTAAAGCGCAAATTTCTCCTCGGAGAATTCTGTACTCTCGAAACGGGTATGAAACCGGGATGAGGCATTTTCTGCTTCGATTAGAGACCATAAGGAAAACGGGGCCGAGGTTGATTTGGCGTTTATCTGGGTTTTGGATGAAGATTTTGTCTCGGATGTACGGATGTTACCACTATCTGCAGGAACATCAGCAATTGCCCGTTTAAAGCGATTAACCGTTTGGCGGTGGTCCTTGGAGAGGGACATCAAACCGAGGGTGGTTCGGATGGTATACATTCTGCAGCACCCTCGGAGCATGTCGCCTTTATAGAGGAATGTCCCGGAACGACGAAATCCGAGGTTGACGAATTGGTCATAGTAGGCACAGGAGACCTGGTCGAGCTGACATCCGAGGGTAATGTGGGAGGGCAGATCCGGGGGCAGCGCCAGATCCGGGAGCCCCGACAATCCGAGGAATTGCTGTTTTTGGCCATGGCAGTAGCCACACTCTCCGTCGCTAACGTAACATGCACGAGAAATAAAAAGAGCCAGATCAAGCATGGCGGTGAGAGTTGAGTGATTGATTCGATATGCAGCGAAGACCCGTACACCACAAATTTTTAAAAAACGACCCGTACACCCGACAAACCCGTACACTTAAAAAAGACTTGTGCATGACATGTTTGGAACACACCTGTACACCATAATCTAAGATACTCCAGTTTCAGTCATATGTGAGGCTGTGTTGAAAAATTAGAGACATAGTAAGATCAAATACAGGAAAAGAGTAATTCCACCATTTTTTTAGTTCCTTAACTGCTAAGGGTAGCTCTATTGGTGGTGTTCTTTACAGGTCTATTTCGCTAATGTAAGTGTCGGGGGCATCGCGTAAATTTCTGCGCGATTTCGCCCAAATCATTTTGAGCAGTGCACGACTTAATATAAAAATGACTAAACCGGGTGGATCTGACGTTTTCAAACTATAACAAAAGCCTTTATGGCCAAGTTGGTAAGGCACCTCACTAGTAATGAGGAGATCGTCAGTTCGAATCTGGCTGAAGGCATCGATTTCACTTTTTTGCATGTTTCAGCTCCCTTTTTGGTGGTTTTTTGATGGTTTTAGCTAGAAAGGGTCTGTTTCTTTCACATAGCATAGGTTTTCAGGGGATAAGAGTAGTTATGGTAGTCCTAGACATAGAAAATGGTTTTTTTTTGCACGGGATGAGAGTATTTGTTCGTGAAAAGCGGTATGCAGGAACCAGCGTACATATATAGTTGATAGCTTTAATTCTAAATTAAAAGAAAACCTAGGAAAACCATACCAAAGGAGAAAAAAGGAAAGGAAAATATCTCGAACGCTAATATAATGCTTACCATCATAAATAACGACCCGGTCTCTTGTTATTTATGGAATAAAGTGGCCATATTGTGCATGGTCTCATAGTACATACCATAGATTGCGAGTAGTAAGTTAATCAGCCAGTCAGTAAGTCATGTCATCCTTTTCTCCATCACATACTTATATAAACTTAAGTAAACTTAATTAAACTTAAGTAAACTTAAGTAGACAATTAGACAATTAGTCAATTAGACAATTAGACAAGACAATTAGACAATTAGACAATTAGACAATTAGACAATTAGACAATTAGACAATTAGACAATCAGACAATTAGACGATTAGACAATCAGACAATTAGTCAATTAGACAATTAGAAAATTAGACAATAATTTGGTAGTTGGGAACAGTGCACTAATCTAATTCTCCATTTACTACTGTTTACTACTGTTTACTATGATTTACTATGATTTATTACTGTTTTATTACTGAACGTAAAGTTAAGGAGCCAGAATCCACACTAATCAGACATCATAAAAGGTGTCAGTTCATCTAGACAGCCGGAAGGTGGCCATGGAAATTTTAGCCCGCTAAGGAGTGTGCAATAATTCACCGGCCGAATAAACTAGCCCTGAAAATGGATGGCGCTAAGCGTGATACTTATACTTTACCACTTTTTCCCTGAAAATTGAGTATGCAGGCGTGGAGGTGGTTTAGAAGCTTTGTTGTGAAATTTAAACTGATTTATAATGATTTATTATAATTTAATATGATTTATTACTGATTTAGCACTGTTCCGGTATATAATACACACCCGTACACCATTAACACCCTCATACGCACTTCAAAGTCCTCTTCACAAACCACGCCATCATGTCCAAAGTAGAACCCAAAGACGAGGTACGGCCCGAAACGGAAGCTGACCATGCTCTCCTCTCGGACCCAGAGGACTACCTCGACGAGCATGAATCGTTGGACATGAACCTTGCGTGCGGCAACCAGAAAGTCTGGCTAGTCAAACTCCCCCGGTATTTGGCGGACAAGTGGACGGTGCGTGCCAACCTCAAAGGTCAACAGTTGGGGCAGATTAAAATCAAGCAGAACCCAAAGACGGGGGTGGGTGCAGGAGCAGGTGCAGGCTCGGGTCCCGGTGGCCGTAAGAAGTTGGAGGTCAAGTTGGTATTGGACGATGCCCAGGTGCAGGACGACTTCCCCCAGGAGTACAATCTCCAGATCCTCAATACGCAGGTTCGAAACTCGTATGTTTTCAGTGAAGAGAATCTCAAGCGGTTCAAGCAGGATGTGACTGAACTTGGAGAAATGCCTGAACAGCCGCAATTGAAGGAGATCGAGCGTGTGCAGGAACCACGTCAGAACCAGTTCTTCAAAGTCCATAAGAACGGAGAAGATGAGCGGACTACAGTTCCATTTATCAAGACGATCCCGAAAAAAACCAATCTTGTGGGAAAAATCGTCCATGACTGCCAGGTCATTCCTCTGAAGGACGATAAGCGGTATCTGCAGATGCTCCAGCGCAAGAAACACATTTCCAGTGGCGTTGCCCGGCCCAAGGTGACATTTTTGAACGAAATCCCGGGCGTGGTACAGCTGCAGGCTGGTCCTTCCCTTTCGGGCAAGTCCACGTCGATGTTCCTCAAGACGAATGCACCCAAGAACAAGGCGGACGGACGCGCCATTCGGATGCCTCAAAACGAGCTTTTGGACCTTCTCTTCAGGCTTTTTGAGGAGTACGAGTACTGGTCCATGAAGGGCTTGAAGGAGCGCACGCGGCAGCCGGAGACCTATCTCAAGGAGCTGTTGGAGCTGATTGCTAATCTCATCAAAAAGGGGCCTTACACGTCCAAGTACAACTTGAAGCCGGAGTACAAGCGGTTGCGGGATGCAGAGCGGGCGGCCCGGATGGGCGAGGAGGTGAAGAAGGAGGAGGCGGAGGAGGATGATGATGATGATGAGATGGAGGATGTTATTTAGCCAAGTCGAACGTGAGCCAAGGCGAACGCTAGTGAGACCTTGGCTAAAGAGGAAACTCTAGGCCAGGTCAAAAGAGGGCAATTCAACGAGGTCACGACGAACGATAGTGAGACCAGGCCAAAAAGGCCAGAAAGGCCGGAGTCAAGGTGATAGCTAGTGATGCGAGGTCAAAAGGCCAGGTCAAAAGGCCAGTCAAAATGGCTTAATGTGCTGAACTAGGCTCGATAGTGAGGTCTTAGCCAAGAAGGCTAACAGGCCGAATTCAAAGCGAAAAATAGTGAGATATTGGCTCAAAGGGGCTTAACGAACTCAACGAGGTCAGGACGAATGAAAGTGAGGCCAGACCAATAGGTCAGAAAGGCCAAAAGGCCAAAGGCGAATACAAAGCAAATCATAGTGAAAGAGAACAGCTCAATAAGGCCAGACCAAAAGGCCAATTTAGGTTAAGGATCTTTTCTGGCCTAACGAGTGCGACCGAAAAGGGAAAGAGGCCAAAATATCTGAATCTAAGGTTATTGATTGTGAGGTTTCGACCGAAACAGGCCGTAATTGGTCTTGGCCAAAACGGGGCGAATGAGCTGAACGAGCTGACCTATTTTGAGGCTGTGGATAAGAAGATGAAGTCGGGCAGAATATTGGTGAGCCATAGGCCAAGTTAGACCAAAGTGGGTCAAATCAGGCTTTGGGCAAAACAGGCCAATCAGGCCAATCAGGCCAATCAGGCCAAACAGGCCAAACAGGAAAAACAGGCCAATCCAGGTCGAAATAGGCCAATTTAGGGAGACGGGCCAATTTAAGCCGAAATAGTCTGGAAGAGCCGAACGAGGTTAATTTCATGTGCTAATGAGGCCTAGAGGGAATGAGGCCTAAAGGGAATGAAGCCTTGGTCAAAATAGGCCAAACAGGTCTAAATGTCGTCCAGAACAGGCCCAAGCAGGTCGAAAGATAGACCAAGATGGTCAATTTTAAGGTCAAGGCCATTGGTATAGCCAATATGCGTGAAACAATCATTGTTTGGCATAAGAAAACCGGCAAAATTGGGCTAATTGATGGAGATGAGTGCCGAAAGATAGGGGATCTGGGGAAGATAGAGGTGCCATCGATAGGGACGTGAAGAGATGTATTGCGAGGAGAATTTGACATTATGTGGTTCCGAAATGGCCAGGCTACTCATTCTTCTTACGGAGGCTCTTCTACATCAAGTCCAGACCTTGCAGTGTTGACAAATGAGGAGTCTTTATGTGGGTCTCTATTTGGAATTATGGAATAAGCACGAAACTGAGTTCAGCATTCCCATCCTATTCATTCCTACATCCCATATGAGCCTGTCTCGGTCCAGCAAGGTGCACAGTCAAAGGTTCAGCATGAAGAAAGTCAGGATTACGAGATGCTATTATTATGGCAGTGTTTGTAAATATGGTGCTATGAATACTAGTATTGTATTGGTATAATTAGTAGTATTAGACAGTAGACAGTAGACAGTAGACAGAATTAGACAGAATTGGACAGTAGAAAGACAAGAGAAGGAATTAAATCACGTGATCATTAAAAATTATATACAGGTCACACCATCACCGTCATATAATGAACTTATATGCACCATAAAATAGAACTACAGAGACTACTTGAAGTCGTAATTCAGATCTGTATTATAATTACAAAGTGTTGATCTCCAAAGATGGGGGCAAGGATTGTTGCAACTTCTTGGCCTTGGCGGAGTCGTTGACAACCAAGGTGTACAAGTACTTAGCACCTCTGACCTTGAACTTGGTCTGCTTGTAGACCTGGCCCTTGGCGTTGAGCTTCTTGTTGACCTTGATGGTGGCGGTCTTGACGTCGGCTCTTCTGGTCAACTCGACGAATTTCTTGATGTCCTTGATCTCTTTCTATTGGTTAGTATTTGTGTGGTGGATTGAGTGAGTGAAACAAATGTCAATGAGACATGAGGAATGGAGCTGGTCGTAATTCGGTGTTCGTAATGCGAATGGCCATAATGCGAATGGTCGTGATACGATGGTCGTAATTCGGATGACCATAATTCCGATGCACATAATTCCGATGACCATAATGCGGATGGTCGTAAATATGCTGTGAACCACTTCGATTCTGAACATTCCTGAAACATTTCTGAAACATGCGGAATGACCAATCACATTCACTTGCATTAGCAGCCAATGCTTTTGTGTACTGAACTGAAATGAACACTGCATATTTCTGAAACACCAACTTGCAACATCTGAAACATGGACTCGAAATATCTGAAACACAACCAGAACTCAGCGCTTAACTCCAATACATCGTATCATCACAAACAGAACTGAATTCCCTTTGTGGTTCGACGTATTGGCGTTTCAGATTCACACCTGAAACTGACGCTTGATTCGATCTAGGTGCATATGCTTGACTAGGTCTAGACTGCGCCAATGACTGGACCAGGCTGGACCATACCGGATCCCTAATTGAGGGCGCCTGGACCTGACTGGAGGAGTCTGGCTTGAGTCTGTGACCAAGTCATATACTCATGTTTCAAATGTGTTTCAAATGTGTTTCACATCTGTTTCACCTCTTTGTCTGTTCACCTCGAAACCTGGTGATTTCGTTATACATACAGCCATTGTGAAGTGTTGTGTAAGGTGAAGAAAAAGATGAAGAGATTTTTCTCCAGTGGTAGCGCGCGCAGCTGGATGAACTGGGGCGCAAGCCCTAGCCGCGCGCACGTGCACACTTTATGCGGTTCGAGTCATGTGAATGTCGCGTGACAAATATGTACGGGTCTAAATTTGTGGTGTCTGGATTTTTGATAATCATGATGTACGGGTTTCGTGCTGAAACTTGGTGTTTGGGTTTTTAGGATCCTGGTGTCTGGGGGTTTTATGAAAAAGTGGTGTATGGATGTTTGAGACACTGATGTACGGGTTTCTGAATCTTCGGATGATAGGGTGTTTCTAAATTGGTGTACGGGTGCATTGTATATACAGGATTATTTAGTGATGCACGTGACCAGTCACGTGAGTCGCAAGAGTTCTCCACAGTAGTTCAACACTCGCTTCACGGCAATCAACCACCTTCTTGTAGACTCCAGTTTCATGATGTTTGCAAGCTGCAGCTTATCGTCACCGGCAATCTTGGCATCTGCAGCACGTGCATGAATGCCTACATCACGAACTCCGATTGGCCAGGCCACATTCCCAATCGAGAGCTTTAAATACGCTTCGTTCGCCTTGAGAAGGTCCGCCTCCTGTATGTAGTGCACGATCGTCAGAAGCGAAATCACCATTTCCTCCAGGAGTTTGCCACTTCGGAGCTTGTAGAGTAGTTTGACAATATCCTTCTTTGTTTCCGTAAGAAGGCTCTTTTTTTCCGGCTGAAAAACGGTCACGACGCTGTTTTGCTCTTTCTCAGTCCATTGACCCAAGATATCCTTCAAAAACTTTCGGATTTGAAGCTGCAACTTGACCAAATTTCGTTCCGAGATATCGGACACTTCAATTCGGAGCGGGACCTCTTTTTCCCGGTCCAAATACGCCTGGTAGAGCTGTTTTTTGGCTTCTTTTGCTTCTTCACTCTTTGGACTTCCATGAACACTTCCAGAAACCTCCTGCTTCTGTTCTGTATCTTTTGGAATATGTTCTGGGGCTGAATGTAGGTTTTGTTTGATAGAAATATTGGATTTAGTGGGTTCCAGGGTGTTTTTGGTGGGTTTTAGGTCGTTTTTGGTCGGTTCTGGGTCATTTTTTGTCGTAATTAAACCTTTTGAAGGCTTTTCTTCATTCTTAATCGATTCCATACCCTTAGAAATCAGTATCTCCCGTTTATCTTGTATTTCTGATGAATTGTCTCTGATTTCCGTCGGTTTTTGGCCGTTTTCGCCCGATTTTTCGCCCAAATCCATCTTTTTGGTTGGAACTTCAGATTTTTCATCCTTATTCGTGGTCTGAGCTGATTCATGACCCAAGGCCTGGGCTTTTCGCTTGGCTTGTTTTCTTCGTTTTTGCTCTAGAAGCAGGGATAAATCCATGGGGGGTGTACTGATGTGGGAATAGTGTGGTGTACTGATGTATATAATATGGTGTAAAGATTTATTTAAAACGGCCAGCAATTGTTTAATTAATTAGGGGAGAGAATACGATATGGTGGTGAAATTGTTTAAGCTCACCGCATTATATAGATAAAGACCCGTACACCCCCAAAAGGATCAAGACGTATATGCAGGATAATAATTTATTTCTGACGCATAATCCAAGATATATATGCAGTATTACCTAATTCTTACAGCCCAAGTGGTGTTATCAATGAGTATCTAGTATGTACTGAGTCGAGATATTTCGTGAATATGTTGTATTTAGACTAATGGAGCATTATATACAGGCCTTAGAGGAATGAAATATGCAGGCATTAGACAAGTAGAAAAAAAACTATAAGACGTACTGCGGCCCCAGCTTAGGAATTTGGTCTTATAAGGTACAGCTCACGTATCCCTATTAAAGTATATGTTAAAAAGTCAGTTTGGGTTCTAAGCATAGTAGTAGTCTTGACTAAAAATGACACTGACACCAAATTACTATAACTGACACTGACTGTTAGATCCGCCATAGGAAGGACCCTACCTATGAAGGTATTATGAAGCCTCTCAGTCCGGTTGTTACAATGGACATTGCAAACGCCGTGTCACGGCCATCGGCCATCGTTGTATAAAGTACTATGATGGTCCTTTCGGCTATTCCAGAAACTATACTTCCATTGTTCTGGTGGAGAGTTTTTCGGTGCCACGTTTCTCTCAAAGTTATATAAACCGCTTCGGTTCCTCTCATTGAAGAACCATCAACGAATATAAGAAGTTACGCATAAATTTCAACCTATGTTTTAGTATTTATTGATATACAGAGATATGTAAGTTATACCTTACAAGACCAAGGTGCAATATGAGTCGGAGTGGGTGGAAACTCTTCATCAACTGGTAACCTGCACATAATACTTCACTAGTCTGCATACCATGCATCTGCAAAGTACCTTGACTCCGTACACGCTAGGTACTTGTTGACATGACTTCATCATATCATTATTCCATGGGTAGAGCCTTGTCTATACTGTATCTGACATAATTGGAACTGATATGTATACTAACTTATAGTACTTGTTACGATGACTGACTACTCCTGATGCTAGTACTAATACTACTAGTACTAGTATAAATATTAATACTGGCTAATATTAATACTGGCTAATATGACTATTGGCTAATATTGATACTGGCTAATATGACTACTGGCTAATATGACTACTAGCTAATATGACTACTAATGTGCAGGTTTCTTTTGTGTAGATTTGATAATTCCATATCAGCCAGAAGTGATGGGGAATCAGGCGGCCCGTAGAGTAACCATGGTTCAAGATCCAGAGTGTCCTTCCTGCTGTAGGATATAGATCTCATAGTCTCATCTAGATAAGTGAACACTTCACGAGAAGTGTTCGCTTTAGAAGTAGTATGATTCTCGTTATCACTACGAGGAGTATTGGTGGGTCTGGTTTTGGGAGGCATCTTGTTATGGCTCCCTCAGTAGAGATATTGGATTAGTTATCTAATAGAAGTTGGGTCGCAAAGGCCTCCTTATATATGCGGGAGTTGGCCTTCACTCATCCTCGGTTGCTCTCGGCAACTGAAGC
Organism: Metschnikowia continentalis; assembly: GCA_002370835.1. NCBI lineage: Eukaryota > Fungi > Ascomycota > Pichiomycetes > Serinales > Metschnikowiaceae > Metschnikowia > Metschnikowia continentalis. The sequence goes on along the minus strand of NLAO01002059.1, from coordinate 16,236 downwards.
ATGTGAAAATAGACGCGCAGTGCTCAGCAAGCCTAGAACGCTGTGCGCGCTCAGTCGGTGCTATTTTCCAACATTTTGCTCGTGTGTTTGCTTTAGCAGGTGGCCCAGAAGAAGGTATATTCAATTAATTTCCACAGAACGAATTCAAGTATTGTTTCAAGGTGGAAATCTATCTCTTACTTTACAATACAGAAACCAAAACCATTGTACCTCTTACAACGTCTTCTTGGATAGGTGGAACTTCAGCTGACAAAATTGAGCCTATGTGTGGGTTCAAATTGCCATGTGTATCTACTATTCAGATGAACATGCATTTGAGGATATTGCAGAATATTTTGAAAGCTAGTAGTAAGTAGTATAGAGTGGTATAGTATAGAGTGGTAAGTATAGAGTGGTATAGTATAGAGTGGTAAGTATAGAGTAGTATAGAGTAGATGTTGAACTTGCAGGACTTCTATACTTGTTTGGATCACGTGCCGTGGGCACGTGAGGTAGTGAGACAAGTTCATGGTCGTACAGTGGGGCATGCAAAGGTTGGATAACACTTGCTGCATGTGCAGATGAGCACATTTCTAACACTGATCGGGAAAGGGGTCTACGACACCCTACGACAGGAGTGGAGGAACCCCGCACCTTGGTTGACATAGCAACCAAGATATTGGATACATAAGGAGGGCGTTGCCCGCTCTAGTGAACAATCATTGATACAGAGATCAGTCACGTGAACCCTAGTTTAGTTATTATAGGAATATAACACATGAGTACGACAACTTCCCTGCCTTACTTAAAGAAGTTGTTAGACAACGGAAGGACTCGCATTCCGGTATACATGAGTGTAAAGGATAACGCTCGACAGTAGAGTCGTATAGAATAGTATGGCATAGAGTGGTATAGTATAGAGTAATATTGTGTTAAATCCACCTTTGGTGGTGCTCTACTATTTCATTATTTTGAGCCTACTGTTTAATCCTAACAATGGTTATTCTAAGCGTTACGAAACATACACTATATCAAAACATACACTATACCAAAACATACACTATATCAAAACATACAGGCAGTTAATATAGATTACGACGTATACTAGTATAATGAGTAGTCGGCAGTAGTTAGTAGGTAGTAGGTAGTAGTTAGTAGGTAGTAGGTAGTAGAATTAGTAAGTTGGTAATTAATAGTTACTGTTAGTTAGATCTTAGTAGTCAGTAATACAGTAATACAACCGAAATTGGCCGGAATTGGGGGCCGCGGCCGGAATTGTCCAACTACAGGACCTCCAAAAGTCCACCATGCAAACCTTTTTGGACTTCAATTAATTCATTGTGAAGTCCGGAATTTCAGAATTCCAACCAACTCATTCTTCTTTCTATACGATGAAAAAAAAGGTCTTTTGCATTGGGCCTTTTTCTACTGAGGTAGCCGGGTGCACGGGTGTTTTTTTGCACCCATTGAGTCTCAATTCCGAGGTCGACGTCCCCATACTCCATTTAACATCTTGTGAGAAATACCTACTGAGCTACAAAGGTTAAAGTTTTTGGAGTCAACCCTCAAGTCAACCTTCAAGCCAAACCTTCAGAAAGTGTATTGAGAAATATAAACCACGGGTGGCAATTTATTGTCTCTTGCGTACCACAGTCACATACTTGGCTGTGTAAGTCACTGTAACAGAGTGCGTAATCAGACATGAATGAATCTTTCAGATCTCGCTGGACTGAGTTTTTCATAAAGTATAGTGATGAATACAATTGGAAACATGATCAATGATCAATATAGTAATACAGTAATACCGTAATTAGGTAGGAAGAAGTCAGTTAGTAGTTAGTAGCCAGTAGTTAGTAGTCAGTAGTCAGTAGTTAGTGGTAGTAGTAGTGTAGTAGTAGTAGTAGTAGTAGTTAGTAGTCAGTAGTTAGTGGTAGTAGTAAGTGATAAGTAGTGAGTAGTCTGTAGTCTGTAGTTAGTGGTAGTAGTAGTGAGTAGTAGTAGTAGTAGTTAGTAGTCAGTGGTTAGTGGTAGTAGTAGTAGTGAGTAGTGAGTAGTAGTAGTAGTAGTAGTGAGTAGTGAGTAGTGAAGAGTGAGTAGTAAGTGGTAGTAGTAGTAGTAGTAGTTAGTGGTAGTAGTAAGTGATAAGTGGTAAGTAGTAGTAGTCAGTAGTGTAGTGGTAGTAGTAAGTGGTAAGTAGTGAGTAGTAGTAGTAGTAGTAGTGAGTAGTCAGTAATTAGTGGTAGTAGTGAGTAGTGAGTAGTAGTAGTAGTAGTTAGTGGTAGTAGTAAGTGGTAAGTAGTTAGTAATAGTAGTGAGTAGTGAGTAGTGAGTAGTGAGTAGTGAAGAGTGAGTAGTAAGTGTTAGACCTACCATGGGTAGACACACTACCCATATAGGTATCTTTCGAGCCTACGAATGCCAGTGACTCATCCAACGCACCTTAACCCGTGACTTGGCCTCATCGATTCACCTTACCTCGTAACATGGCGTTTAATCGCCCTGCTTCACTCTCTGGTATTCACTGGCTAGCTACATAACTACTCAGATTCCCACTTATTGGGAATCCATCGGCGAATAAACATACAAAACACACAAAACAGAGTACTAGACGTAATCAGAATCTAACAAACTCTACGATACTTTACAATCCCAACTATACCACGTTACTAAATAAACTATACTCTACTACCTTCATCTAGTCTACTATTTTTATCTAGTCTACTACTTTCATCTAGTCTACTATTTTCATCTAGTCTACTACTTTCATCTAGTCTACTACTTTCATCTAGTCTACTATTTTCATTTACTTTACTGACTATATTTGGATAACCCATATTCCGGACTGTACTCTTATTGACTATACTCTACTGTTACTACACTACTACATTACATTTGGACAATATAGAGGTTATAGACTATACTTGCGTAGTACTAGAGCCCATAGAACACAATGCTAACTATCTATAGTAATGGACCTTTTAATACTCGGCACATACCAGAGATATGTATACTCCATAGTGTAGTCTATTCTATGTAGGCTATTCTATGTAGGCTATTCTCTGTAGGCTATTCTATGTATGGCACTGGTGAACTGGAGTAATTGTTGTATTGGTAAGACCTTATTGCTCATTAGGTACTGGAATCGCGTACCTACCACTACTACTACTACTACTACTACTACTACTGAGACTGAGACTGACTGAGACTGACTGAGACTGACTGAGACTGACTGAGACTGACTGAGACTGACTGAGTCTGACTGAGTCTGACTGAGACTGACTGAGACTGACTGACTGACTGAAACTAACTGACACCAACTACTATACTACACTTACTATTACTGATTCTTGAGTTGGACTATTCCTGCTAGCTCATAACTATCATTGGCTACTACTAATAACTGTTAGATCCATCTTCAGTAGTGCTCTACTATTTCAGTATTTTGATCCTACGCTGTCTCATCTTAATGGCCATTTCAAGCGTCACGAAACATGTAAACAAGATATTTTACAATAAAGTAGTATGAAATAGCACTCAAAAATCTAGCAATACATACAGTGTTTTTCAAAACTATTCAAACCAGAGCGTCAAAGTTTTTGATCCAACAAGACAGAATGGTTCAAACTAGCGTGGTAAAACGATTCAAACCAATAATTCAAAAAGTTTCGTACACCCCTAACAAGTTGTTATATACAGGAAAACAAGGAAACCAGTTTTCAGTTCCGTCCATTCTTCACCCTTGATTGGTTCTTGACCCTTTATTGGTACTGAAAGACTCCCAAATGTATTAAATATGGGGCAATCGTCCAGACTTAAGATTTCAGAATATTGAATTCTAATAAAAGTTGGTGTGAAACATTACTCCATTTGGTTTGAAAGACTGTGCGAAGGGGTACGAAACTTTTTGAATTATTGGTTTATTTAATTTTGCAAGTGTGGTTTGAATCGTTTTGCTGAGCTGGTTTGAAAACTTTTGAAAAACACTGTTCAGGCACTTAGTATAGATTACGGCTTATACTAGTATAAGTAAGTAGTAGGTAGTAAGTAGTAAGTAGTAAGTAGTAAGTAGTAAGTAGTAAGTAGTAAGTAGTAAGTAGTAAGTAGTAAGTAGTAAAAAGTAAGTAGTAGGTAGAAAGAAGTCACTTAGTCAGTAAGTATAAAGTTAGTGGTAAGTAGTTACTCAGTAAGTATAAAGTTAGTGGTAAGTAGTTAGTAGGTAGTCAGTAAGTAGTCAGTTAGTACTAGGTTATTCAGTATCAGCAGTCAGTACTAAGTAGTACGTAGTAGTATAGTATAGAGTGGTAGTATAGAGTGGTAGTATAGAATAGAGTAGAGGACTGTAATTTAAAAAAGTAGCATACTATAAAGTAGTAGAGTGTTGAATCCACCTTTGGTAGTGCTCTACCTATTTCAGTCATTTGATCCTTTGTCTAATCCTAATGTCCTTTCCACTGTGCCATACCTCAACCATCATTGTACAACCAAAAGGGAATGTGATAAACCCAAGGTACCAGGATAATGTGATGAGCTAGAACAATAGTGTCTAGGCAACGCCGTTGTCAAATACTTAAGTAGCTCGGATTTCTCCTTCTGGGGCACTATAGGGGAATAAAAATAGTAAGCCGAATACCTGGCATATCAACAAGAATCTAACACTAACTACTTCTAGCTATTAGGGTAGGGTTTTACTACTACTTCAACCCTACTACTACTACAACCCTACTACTACTACTACTAATTACTACTGTCTACCAGGACCCCTTGACATATACTACTATTACCAACTACGTGAACTACTGACTACTATTACTATTACCACTAGTAGTAGTACTACTGAGACTGACTGAGACTGACTGAGACTGACTGAGACTGACTGAGACTGACTGAGACTGACTGAGACTGACTGAGACTGACTGAGACTGACTGAGACTGACTGAGACTGACTGAGACTGACTGAGACTGACTGAGACTGACTGAGACTGACTGAGACTGACTGAGACTGACTGAGACTGACTGAGACTGACTGAGACTGACTGAGACTGACTGAGACTGACTGAGACTGACTGAGACTGACTGAGACTGACTGAGACTGACTGAGACTGACTGAGACTGACTGAGACTGACTGAGACTGACTGAGACTGACTGAGACTGACTGAGACTGACTGAGACTGACTGAGACTGACTGAGACTGACTGAGACTGACTGAGACTGACTGAGACTGACTGAGACTGACTGAGACTGACTGAGACTGACTGAGACTGACTGAGACTGACTGAGACTGACTGAGACTGACTGAGACTGACTGAGACTGACTGAGACTGACTGAGACTGACTGAGACTGACTGAGACTGACTGAGACTGACTGAGACTGACTGAGACTGACTGAGACTGACTGAGACTGACTGAGACTGACTGAGACTGACTGAGACTGACTGAGACTGACTGAGACTGACTGAGACTGACTGAGACTGACTGAGACTGACTGAGACTGACTGAGACTGACTGAGACTGACTGAGACTGACTGAGACTGACTGAGACTGACTGAGACTGACTGAGACTGACTGAGACTAACTGACACCAACTACTATACTACACTTACTATTACTGATTCTTGAGTTGGCCTATTCCTGCTAGCTGATAACTATCATTGGATACTACTACTAACTGTTAGATCCATCTTCAGTAGTGCTCTACTATTTCAGTCATTTGATCCTTTGTCTAATCCTAATGGCCATTCCACTGTGCCAAGTCTCTACCATCATTGTAGGAGGTACCAGGGGGAATATGATAAACCCGAAGTACCAGGATAATGTGATGAGCTAGAATAATAGTGTCTAGGCAACGCCGTTGTCAAATACTTAATTAGACCAATTTCTCCCTCTGGAGAATCATCAACAAAAAAACATACTAAACAGAGTACCTGAAGTAACAGAAATCTAACAATATGGGTCTCAAAAGACCTGTCCGGTGATTGAGCCTACGTATACCGTTCTCTTGGCAGCACTCTGCCCTTGCCCCTTTAGGGGAAATACACCTTTGTTGGTAAATACACCTTTGGATAGGTGACTGTGGTAGGTATTTCTCACGAGATGTTTAATGGAGTGTGAGGACCTCAGCTTCGGAATTGAGATTCAATTTTGGGTGCAACAAACACCCGTACACCAGGCTACATCAGCAGAAAAAGGCCCAACGCAAACGACCTTTTTTTTTCTCTTCTGTCTTGTAAAGATAAGTTTGCTGGAATCCTGGAATTCCGGACTTCACAATGGAATTTTGTTTTAGTTGAAACAGTTTTTTTGGTGGACTTTTGAAGGTCCTTTAGTTGGACAATTCCGGCCGTGGCCCTCAATTCCGGCCAATTGCGGCCAATTCCGACCAAGCTATCGCATACCATATCAGGATCAGTGCTCATAATTTTATATCTTAGGTAGTGATCTACCTATTGTGGTATTATGAAGCCTCTTTGCCTGACACGAGCACTGAAATTGTTAAGAGCCCTCTATTCAGTCTCCTACCTGCCATCTACCTGTCATATACCTGCCTCTTACTAAGCCTTCATTGTACGAGGTACCAAAATCAATGTGATAAACCCGAGGTACCAGGATGATGTAATGAGCTAGAACAATGGTGATAGGTGATGCCATTGTCAAATATTTAAGTAGCCCGATTCCTCCCTCTGGAGAATCATCAACAAAAAAAACATACCAAAAAAAGTACCTGATGTAACAACAAGAATCTAACAGCTCGCGTCGTGTAACTCCTCAAGTATTCACGTATCTTGATGAGACTTATATATGAACTTTATATCCAACAACCCATAAGTTAAACTGGACTGTAATCCTTGGTTTATTGAAACGACCACCTGATGTATCCTTGAACAGGGTACATTTTCTGGGGGCTAAGAACCCTTGTAGAGATATCTCATTGCTATTATAGTTATGTTGAGAAACAGAAGCTGCGGCTGTAAGGACTTAACAGTGATCTCCGGCTGTTAGTCTTATATGTCGAACGTATTCCTTAAATCCTATAGTTTTCATAGTAAGTATTGAGCCTAGAATTGTCGAGGAACTCCTTCGGTACAGTGTTTTTCAAAACCATTCAAACCAGCGCAACAAAATGTTTCGAACCAGCACGGCAAAATGGTTCAAACTAGCGTGGCAAAACGATTCAAACCAATAATTCAAAAAGTTTCGTACACCCCTAACAAGTTGTTATATACAGGAAAACAAGGAGACCAGTTCAGTTTCAGTTTCGTCCGTTTTTCACCCTTGATTAATACTGCAAAACTTCTGTCCCAAATGTAGTACCATATGAGGCAATCGTCCAGATTTAAGATTTCAGAATATCGAATTCTAATAAAAGTTGGTGTGAAACATTACGCCATTTGGTTTGAGCCATTCTATCTTTTTGGTTCGAAACATTTTGTCACGCTGGTTTGAATAGTTTTGTGGCGCTGGCTTGAACAGTTTTGAAAAACGCTGTAATAAAGGGAGGAAAACCTCGCTGTTATATACACTGGTTGTATGCAACCCTGCATATACATGAAACACAAGCATGTGATATACCAGTGTTACCCGACCGGGATACCCGACCGGGATACCTTGCATCTCAGTATCCTTGTAAAATAGTTTCCTAACAGCTTCCTAACAGCGGCTCCATAGTTCCCCTGAGACTGCATTCAATTACTCACGTGACTAAGGTCATGTGAAGGCTCACCCCCAATATAAAACGACAAGCTCCCGTTATTCTATAACACTACCAAAAATATATATCAGCTAAGGGAGGACATACCAAGATTTCTCCCGACACCAGACTCATTAATATTAATTAATGTAGAGGTACTGATGTGTACTGAGGACCTGGACTGATTCTCTTCAAGTTAATGTCCGGCAAAGGAGGGACCTCGTGCGCACTGTGTGAACAATAAACAAGACAATAAACAAGACAATAAACAAGACACTAAACAAGACACTAAACAAGACAATATACAAGACAATAAACAATAGACATTATACAATGCCCCGAAAATCAGGATTTTGTACCGGTACACAGATTAGTGTATCGGGTTATTATATTCTCTTATCTGGCGAGCTCGATTCCCCTAGTTCGATCCTCGAGCTCGCTGCGCTGCTAACTCGCTTACCCACGGAGTTTTTCCCCAAAAGGTTTCTCCCACACTATATTGAGGAACCATTAACATTTATATAGGGCATCAATACACATGGTCTTCTCAAAAAAAAAAAAATTGTAGCCATTTCCTTTTTCAAATTTCTCTTTTGAAATTTCCTTTTTGAAATTTTCTTTTTGAAATTTTGTCTCCATCACCTTATACAGGATTAAGATAATTTCAACATATGTTTTAGTATATATTATTATACAGGGATATTTAAGTTGTACTTTACAAGACCAAAGTTCTAAAACGGGGCCGCACCACAATTGATACAGTGTTTTTCAAAACTATTCAAACCAGCGTGACAAAACTATTCAAACAAGCATGACAAAATGGTTCAAACCAAGAAGACAGAATGGTTCAAACCAAATGGCGTAATGTTTCACACCAACTTTCATTAGAATTCAATACTCTGGAATCTTAGATCTGGAGAATGGCCTCATATGGTACTACATTTGGGAGTCTTGCAGTACCAATCAAGGGTCAAATACCAATCAATGGTGAAAACGGACGAAACCTAACTGGTTTTCTTGCTATCTTGTATACAACATATTGTTAGGGGTTATGTGTATTGGTTTGTTTAATTTTGCTAGTGTGGTTTGAATCGTTTTGTAACGCTGGTTTGAATCGTTTTGTCACGCTGGTTTGAAACATTTTGTCACGCTAGTTTGAATAACTTTGAAAAACACTGTAATTATCCACTCGTCTAAGACCTGCACATAGTATATCTCTGGCCTGTATACAACATACTACGTAGTACCTTGACTCCTTATGTTGACAAATAATTCCGTACATCCCTATTAGTTCCGTTTCATTAAAGTGCTAGTACTGTAGTATATCAGCACAAAAACGAGTACTGCTATAGTCCTATAGTATTAATTTATAATACATAGTGCTAGAACCGCCATGGGTAGACCGACTTACTACCCATCGGTATTTTTAGAGCCTACGAAATTCGACTAATCATCTACTCACCAAGACTGACTACTCGTTTCTTTTGTTAGTCGTTTCTTTTTTAGTCATTTCTTTTGGCACCGAATGACCGATTAGTTCTCTCATCTCATCGGCTCATCTCATCACCCTTTTTGTTACTTAAATAGCTCAGGTTTCCTTCTGAGGAACCATCGATCAAAAGACATGGTAAACAGAGTACCTGACGTAAACCGGAATCTAACACATAGTAAAGAGTTGAGTATTGTGGTGGTGCAGTGTAAAGTATTACAAACCACATAGAGTAGTAGACTAGTAGAGTAGTATAGACTAGTAGAGTAATATAGACTAGTAGAGTATTACAAACCACAAAGAGTTGTAGACTAGTAGAGTATTACAAACCACAAAGAGTTGTAGACTAGTAGAGTATTACAAACCACAAAGAGTTGTAGACTAGTAGAGTAGTATAGACTAGTAGACCACAAAGAGTTGTAGACTAGTAGAGTAGTATAGACTAGTATAGTGTGGAAGTATGGTAGTGGATATAGTAGAATAGAGTAGTATGAAATGTTGAACTTGAGGCATTAGTACACGTTAAGGTACTGCATGTTCAAGTGACTGTATTATGGGGATTTTCACAGAGTGAAAAAGTCTGACGTCTCACATGGTTAATGGGTTCGTTCCTATCAAGAAACTGGATTACTGTTTATTTCCAGTGGATGAATCTGAGGGTCGGAATCCTGTGGAGGTTGACTTACCTCTGTTGGATCCACTGCCCAAGGAGTTATGGAGTTTGGCTAGTGGGCCCGATGTCAAGGACCAAATATCTCATTATGAGTCTGCCAAATCAACTGTACCACAAAGTAACGATCTATGCCTGGGGGCGGGGCCCCTGGGGATCGTGGATTCTGGGTTAGTGGCGGGATCATTAACCCAGATGGAGATTGATTCTGGGTTAGTGGCGGGATCATTAACTCAGATGGAGATTGATTCTGGGTTAGTGGAGGGATCATTAACCCAGATGGAGATTGATTCTGGGTTAGTGGAGGGATCATTAACTCAGATGGAGATTGATTCTGGGTTAGTGGCGGGATCATTAACTCAGATGGAGATTGATTCTGGGTTAGTGGCGGGATCATTAACTCAGACGGAGATGAGAACTTCGTTAACAAATACGGCTAGGCCGGAGATGGAACCTCCGTTATCAACTTGTCAAAATTCACAACTGAGTACGTTGGTGCCTAGAAGTCAGGAAGATTGGGATGTTGGGGATGAGCTAGTACAACCTTGTCACAACGAATCTTCAAACCAACGTGAGGTAGCGGCCAGTCCTGTTGACGACGTTTCGGTTGGACACTCCGAAGTCAATGGTATAGGGACTGTGCAAGGTTCTACCCGAAGTGAAGTGGGTGAGGGTCTCAACAACTCTCACTGGCACACAGACACAGACGACGGACTGTCTGTGTTAAACCTGAGTGGAAGTTCCGTACGTGTTCGAGAGCAGGATATTTCTACTTCGCAAGAGACCATGGATCATCGACCAAAGCGTTTGGCAGCTCAAAAGGCTGAAATGAACTGGCAATCCCTCAAACCAAGAAGATGCCGCCGGATTAGGGCTGTATACCCTGACGGGGCTACGGTTGAGGGGGAGCATTGTAAAGTACAGCTGTTGGAGGATCATCTTCAACAACTCGCCATTTCAGGGGGGCTATATCTCAAAGATGGAGATTCGTGCGAGAAAGACCTCGAAAATAGGGAGATAGAACTGGCTCAGTGTTTGCAGATGAATTCAGATGATAGATTACCACTGATTGACACCTCAAACATCGATTGGGTTCGAACTCTAGAGGCTCAACTGAATGAAATCAAAGATGTCCCTAGGAGTTATAAAAAGGCCATGTGTCTGAGGAGCAGAATACTTTGGATCAAGGCTTATGATAAAGAAATGAGTGCTCATGATACGAATGGAACCTTTGAATTAGTCGAATTACCAAAAGGGCGGAAACCAATAACAAGATTAGTACAGTATGGTATAGTACAGTGTAGTAACATAGTTTTATAGCTGTGTAGCTGTGTAGCTGTGTAGCTGTGTAGCTGTATAGTAGTATAGTATTATAGCTGTATAGCTGTATAGCTGTATAGTAGTATAGTATTATAGCTGTATAGCTGTATAGCTGTATAGTAGTATAGCTGTATAGCTGTATAGCTGTATAGCTGTATAGCTGTATAGCTGTATAGCTGTATAGCTGTTACATTCCGGTTACGTCAGGTACTCTGTTTACTATGTTCATTCGCCGCTGATTCCTCCTTGAGGAATCGTCGCACCTTATATAAACTAGATTGACCTTTGTCATGGCTATCCTCATGGCTATTCACCACTTGGCTTTTATTATTTCAACCAGCGCCGTGGAATCCATTGTCATCCTTAGAGGGTCTCCGTCTTCCTTAGAGTCTCTCCGTCTTCCTCAGAGTCTCTCCGTCTTCTTTAGAGTCTCTCCGTCTTCCTTAGAGTCTCTCCGTCTTCTTTAGAGTCTCTCCGTCTTCTTTAGAGTCTCTCCGTCTTCCTCAGAGTCTCTTCGTCTTCCTCAGAATCAACATTCGCCGCATCAACCACCCCTATCGTCATCAACCACCCCTATCGTCATCAACCACCCCTATCGTCACCAACTCACCAATTGAAGGCGCGCCCACATCTGGCTTCACCTCTTCCTAGTATGGTGTATCACCCGCGCCATGTTCGCTCTCGCCGGATTTTTCTGCGCTCTTCTTCCCACGGTTTACTCCTCGACGTACGCAGTCGCACGCTACATTTTGAAGTAGCACGCTACACATTTTGGCTGCAATTTCTGCCCACACCCCTTTCTCACGAACAGATCCCCGCGCCACACCAGCTCCTTACGCTTACCCCGCCACCACTAGTCCCGATCCCATAGCTAAGTCGATTTCCCTTGCTAACAGTGATTCCTTTGCTACCCTTGGCCTTACAGCTTCCATCGGCCTCACAGCTACAGTGTTTTTCAAAACTATTCAAACCAGTGCAGCAAAATGTTTCGAACCAAGAAGACAAAATGTTTCGAACCAAAAAGACAAAATGTTTCGAACCAAAAAGACAAAATGGTTCAAACCAAAAAGACAAAATGGTTCAAACCAAAAAGACAAAATGTTTCGTACCCCTTCGCATAGTCTTTCAAACCGAATGGCATAATGTTTCACACCAACTTTTATTAGATTTCGATATTCTGAAATGTTAAATCTGGACGATTGACTCATATGGTACTACATTTGGGAGTCTTGCAGTATTAATCAAGGGTCAAGGACCAATCAAGGGTGAAGGACCAATCAAGGGTGAAGGACCAATCAAGGGTGAAGAATGGACGAAACTGAACTGGTGTCCTTGTTTTCCTGTATATAACAACTTTTTAGGGGTGTACGAGACTTTTTGAATTATTGGTTTGAATCAGTTTGCCACGCTGGTTTGAACCATTCTGTCTTGTTGGTTCGAAACATTTTACTGCGCTGGTTTGAAAAGTTTTGAAAAAGACTGTACCACCGACCGCCTTGCGCCTATTGATCCCGTTCTACACCCTGACCATCCTCCACACGTTCTGCTATTCGATTATAAGCTTCTGGCACTCGATTTCCTAACTCGTCAGGCCCTCATTGCTAGCTTAGTCCCACAAATACGCTTACGTCCCTTCAATGGTTCCGCTCTTCACCGAGCTCTCACTAAAGCCGGCAGACGTGCTGGCTGGTCCCTCGCAAACAAATTTGCACTCTCCTTCGCTACGGTTAGCGCTATTCAATCCAACTCCGCTTTTTTCTCTTGGTTTCTTCGGTGGGAGATAACCGAAAAAGAATTTTTACAACTGGTTAATACCAGCAGGACACAAGGATTATGCCTCGTAAAACCCGAGTGTTCTTATCAAGATGTTCTATCTACCCTGAGAAAACTTGATTGTTTACCTTATCTTGAACTTTTCTTTTCTCAGGTCCTTGAAATTCTCCTTACTTCGGGCGCTTTATCCAAACCTAGTGTTGCACAGATCCTCAGACCTTGCTACGAAGCTCATACTACCTACTATGGGTTTTTTCCAGAATCTTGACAGATTTTTCTGGAACCTTTTCCGGGTACTTCCTGGTCGTCCCTCTCATGGCCCCCCTTTTTAAACGTCACTTTCTCCGCTCTGCCCAACCTCGGAATCATCACACCACCCAAGCGGCTCAAGCGCGTTTCTCTACCCAGCTGACGACTTTCACGAACCATTCTTCCGCCTATAGGGGTCCCAAATCTGCTGCTTTGTTTCCACCACTCACGTTAGCGGCCCCATTTGAATTCTCACCAAAACCTGCAGAACACCAACATTCTACCGAACCACACAGTGTCGCATTTGACAATTCAGTTCCCCACCCAGCTACGTTCCTGACCCCGCCTTTCACTTCTCACACCTTAAGTCACGACCCGAAGGGTGCTTCAACAAAGGGTGCTTCAACTGGCCCCGGGGAGGGGTCCTGGCGTCAACATCAACCATTATGCCTACCAAGTGGACACTCTGAACACAATGGGATTAATTACCCCACTCTCACGCCTACGGCTTACTCGCACCTTATATAGACTAGTCCGGCATAGGAGAATAGAGGTCTTAATGAGGGCCAAAGGAGTCGCTCAACCTCTGGTCGACCAGTACAGGGTTCAATAACCACATAGGTAGTTTACTACCCTTGGTTGGTCTAACAATAGCAGTATAGTTGAATAACTGAAGTTCTACAATTAAAGGAGTTGTTGGAAAACAAATTGATAACTGTTCCAGCTTATGAGAGTGTATACTTCAACTCTCAACACTGGCTATATTGGAATTAACTATTACTATTTGCAATTCTTTTTTATTAGCTATTTATTAATCGTCTCAATGAGTCCGAGTGTTTTTATCTTTCAGGGTTCATGTTTCATGAGACTCCTGCATGCAAGAGGTATACTAGAAGTATTTTCTATCTTGCCTTTCCTACTTTCTGAGACCCAAAGTGTCGAGGAGCCTGTAAACATCCTTGAAATGTTAGGCCCCCTTTTCCTCGAGTCTGTTTCGGAGTAGTCAGTAAGAAATGTTCTTTCTGCTTTTTCTTGGTTCTCTTTTTCTGCTTCTTTATTTCCTCATTCTCCATATCGTTTCTTTCTTCGTTCTTGGGACTTGTGGTTCCTGAGTTTAGGTAATCTATGAGAAGCGAGATTGTGGTTCCAAGCCCAGTAAGTCCAGGAAGAATAAGTAAGAGGAGGAATAGAAAGAGGAGATGCATTGTAAGGTGGAGAAGATTTTTTTGGGTCTTTTTGAAGTAAAGTCTTTTTGATATTAGGTCTTTTTTAAAATCTTGTTTTTTTCTGTTGTTTCCGTTTTTTTTGTTTCTGTTTTTTGTGTGGAGAAGTGGTTGTAGGGAATGCGAAATATGAGGGGGGGAACGTAGGTTTATATAGTTCGCAGTTTGTCACAGAATGGCTGCAAATCTGGTATGCTCACTTTCTGGTATACACCCAATCTACGTTTTTGATCGGCACATGCTACTTTTAAATTTTGTGATCTGTACGATTTTTTGTGATCTGTACGATTTTTTGTGATCTGTATGATTTTTTTGTGACATGTACGATTTTTTGTGATCTGTACAATTTTTTGTGGCACGTACAATTTTTTGTGGCACGTACGTTTTGTAGATTACTTAATACTAACTGAACATTTATGGTAGGTACATCAGGAGGACCTTTCAATAACCATGGAGTACAGTCCAGCATATTATACTGAGCACCATTAATAAAGTTCATAGTCTCATCAAGATATGTGAATACTTGAGGAGTTATACGAGAGCTGTTTCTGGGGGTCTGGCAGTTTCTAGGGTTTGGCAGTTTCTAGGGTCTGGCAGTTTCTAGGGTCTGGCAGTTTCTAGGGTTTGGCAGTTTCTAGGGTTTGGCAGTTTCTAGGGTCTGGTAGTTTCTAGGGTTTGGCAGTTTCTAGGGTTTGGCAGTTTCTAGGGTTTGGCAGTTTCTAGGGTCTGGCAGTTTCTAGGGTCTGGCAGTTTCTAGGGTCTGGCAGTAGAGGACATCTTGATATGTTCCTCTTAGACGATATTCTGATTAGTTAACTACACTAGGGTATGGACCAGAGTCCCATCTTATATAGATTTCCAGGACTCTGCTAAACTTTCCACACAAGAATGATGTGAGAGCTAAACCTTCCTATTATATAGGAAAGGTAAGTATAGCATCAAGAAATAAGTATAGCACACTCTGGGATTTTTATGAGTGTGCGCCTTCCTTTTCTGAAATGATCATTCATTGCTCACTTTCAACCCGATTTGGACCTGCACAAAAGCACATCTTCATTTTGTTATCTTCCAGTGTGATGCATTAGAGATTTCGGTATGCTGGTATATGTAAGACTGTTACATCCGCCATAGTTAGTACATATGTAGTGATGTACCTCTCAGATCACCATAAAAGAGCATTTAAATACGGTTGATTAGAATGGCCGGAACTGGGGTGTAAACCGGGGTTGCGAAAGTATAGAAACACCCGTACACCAGACTACCTCAGTACAAAAAGGTCCCAACGCAAACGACCATTTTTTCGAGTATTTCTGATAGAACTTGGTTTGTTGGATTCTTTAAATTCCGGACTTCACAATGCATATTTTTTTAGTTGAAAAAAGTTTCATGGTGGACTTTTGGAGCTCCTGTAGTTGGACAATTCCGGCCGCACCCTTAATTCCGGCCACAACCCTCAATTCCGGCCAATTCTAGCCAAGCTATTGCACACCACAAAAGGATAAGTCATAATCATACATCATATACAGTGTTTATCAAAACTATTCAAACCAGCGCGACAGAATGGTTCAAACCAGCGCAGCAAAACGGTTCAAACCACACTAGCAAAATTAAACAAACCAATACACATAACCCCTAACAAGTTGTTGTATACAGGATAGCAAGGAAACCAGTTCAGTTCCGTCCGTTTTTCACCCTTGATTGATACTGCAAGACTTTTGTCCCAAATGTAGTACCATATCAGGTAATCCTCCAGATTTAGGATTTCAGAATATTGAATTCTAATAAAAGTTGGTGTGAAACATTACGCCATTTGGTTTGAAAGACTGTGCGAAGGGGTACGAAACTTTT
>NLAO01002056.1:0-28276 GCA_002370835.1 Metschnikowia continentalis | reverse complement strand
GTACGGCCGATTGCGTGTTCTCTGACGTCTGGTCCTGTCCATCTTGCATCTCCTTGACTCCGGTAAGTATTGTCTGTAGCTCGTCAACATATCCACGAAGTACCCTGCATCAATTCTCGCTAGGTACTCGTTGACAGTCTCAGGGAAACGTGGAGCCGCGGGTCCTGTTTCTCAACATGCCCTGTTGGAAAATAGCACCGACTGAGCGAGCACAGTGTTTAACTTGCAGGATTTCTATACTTGTTTGGATCACATGCCGTGAGCACGTGAATAAGTGATAAAAGTTCATGGTCATACAGTCGGGCATGTAAGGGTTGAATGACACTTGCTGCATGTGCAGATGAGCACATTTCTAATACTATTCGGGAAAGGGGTCTTCGACAGCCTACGACAGGAGTGGAGGAAGCCCGTATCTTAGTTGGCATAGCAACCAAGATATTGGATACATAAGGAGGGCATTGCCCGTTCTGGTGAACGATATTGATACAGAGGTCAATCACGTGACCCCTAGTTTAGTTATTATAGGAATATAACATATGAGTAAAACAACTTCCCTGCCTTACTCCAAGAAGTTGTTAGACAACGGAAGGAGTCGCATTCCGGTATACATGAGTGTAAAGGATAACGCTCGACACACAGCGCTTTAAGCTTCTTTGGCACTGCGCGACTATTTTCACAGGCTTAAGTTATTGAAAAAGATGACTAATCCAATATCTTTACAGAGGGAGACATACCAAGATGCCTCCCAAAACCAGACCCACCAAAACTTCTCGTAGTGATAATGTGAATCATACTACTTCAGAAGCGAACACTTCTTGTGAAGTATTCACTTATCTAGATGAGACTATGAGATCCATATCCTAAAGCAAGAAGGGTCCTCTGGATCTTGAACCATGGTTACCCTATGGGCCGCCTGATTCCGCAGCACTTCTAGCTGATATGGAATTATCAAATCTACATGAACATGCAGTACTCACAGGTGTACTGATCCCCCAAGTTCAACACTTTTGTCGCCCCAGATATGCTGCAAAACCAGATAAAGCTACCCGAGTATCACCCTTCTCCAGCAATTTAATGAATCAAGTATTTATTTACACCCAATGAATTTTGATATTGGTATATCACAATTTTATTTGCGTGTATAATTTCCCAGTTTAACATAATGAAACTTAAATTTGGTCTTAAAACATGTATTTTTCTGCATCGTGGTTACAGCATGACCGGCAACCAACCATAGTAGTAATTTTTCGGGTGTTTATTCTGAACCAATTTCACAGGGATATTGATTGATTAAGGGATTTTAGAATGGACTTCGGTTCTTAGCGGTATTGGTCTCAATTCTAGGTTTGATATCGACCCAAGTACTTTAAATGGGATGGACCCATGCAGGCCAGGGTATGATCACAACTGCATAGCTATTGT
The DNA here is from genome assembly GCA_002370835.1 of Metschnikowia continentalis. Taxonomy (NCBI): domain Eukaryota; kingdom Fungi; phylum Ascomycota; class Pichiomycetes; order Serinales; family Metschnikowiaceae; genus Metschnikowia; species Metschnikowia continentalis. Next base: position 26,854 of record NLAO01002056.1, on the reverse strand, counting down.
ACGGCAATACTTGACTTATAGAGCACGGCTTATTGGGTATATAAAGCCAGGCTGGTTTCTCTTCTCAATGTCGCCATCATGAAGACAAGTCACTTTTTTTTAGCTTCTGCTATTGCGTCTACTGCTTGGGCAAACTCATTCAAACCATGGGTCTTCTTTGCAAAGGTTAATGACACTTATGTGTCACTTTCAAGAAATGTTACAGAAATCAAGGGTTATATGAGTGAATTTGCTTATGGAGCCCCCCTGGCCACCCCTACCGAGTTCAACTTAACAAAAGACAACCACGCCTATGGTCCCAACCGAGAAGCGTTAGGGTTTGTCGNACAACCACGCCTATGGTCCCAACCGAGAAGCGTTAGGGTTTGTCGAGTCGTCAATTGTGTTCGGCGCCACTGTCAATCCCACTGCTTTGCAATTGGATAGTGAGAACAAGCTTTTAAATGGTCGGTTTTATTCGTGCAAACTGCCTACCAGCAGCAAAGAACGTAAGATTGTTTACGAAATGAAGATGCCACACCGTGAAAAATGCTTTGAAGTGGATATCTATATCTTGCCTTATGATAAAGCTTATGGAGGCCCTGTGTTGACTGAAAACAAAAATGGTAAAGAACTAAACACTTCCAACATGCAATGGGATTTTGCAAAATCAAATTACAAGGTTATGTCCCTGTCTCACGAGGAAATCAGTCCCGAAATCAGTGAATTATCTCAAGAAGACTTTTCCAAAGCTACTACGATTCCTTTTAAAGATGGTCACACTTTCAGCAAAGAAAAACTTACTGATGAGGGCGTAAAGAGTTATGAAAACCCATTTAGCTTGAGCCACGATGTCCGCCGGACTAACTTAAAGCTCGATGATGAAACGAATGTCCATGAAATGAACACTCTTACTGAAAATAAAGTTTCTGCACATTATTTCAAGGAGGATGTTCACAACGACTCCGAAACAAATACAGGGTCCGTGATGGAGCTGCAAAGAGAAGGCAATCAATTATCCGTAACTGATATCTTGCCATATGCGTTGTTTGCAAAGATTGATGGTATATTGGTACCGCTTGGAGCCAGTAACTATTCCCATAGTGGAAATAATTATAGCGCAATGTGTTATGGAGTCAATTGTGGCGAACATGTTAAGTTTATCATGGAAGATGACTTTGTTATCAGTACGAATACACCCTATGATGGGTCTGTTGGAATATTTCATGAGATTCTTTCTTTTGGTCCTAATATCTCTGCTACTGATTTAATGTTGGATGGGGATCGAAGACTCCGCAATGCAGATTACTTCTCATGTGATGGCCCTAACGATGTTCAGCTCATTACCACCCATTGGGATCCAAACTCCTGCTTTAGTGTGAGTTTATATCTCCGGCATTATGAGACAGAAGCTTCAAAAGCCTCGATAAAGCATTCACCTGAAAAGGAGAACGCATCTGAGAAGACTATGGTCGGGGAGACAGTGCTTGAGAAAATTGAAAATAAGGTGTCTTCCGGAAACACTGCCTTGCGTCCCCCATCTGCGCCGGGGTTTGTGCCATATAATTTTTATGCTGTATTCGGTGAAAATATGGTTTGCCTTGGAGCCAGACGTTATCCACTAGATGAAATGTATCACAGCGTGTTGTGTTACGAAGGCGATTGTAGCGCCCCTATTGACTTTGACAAGCAAGGTAACACTGCCATGAGCAAAAATACGTTACATGATGGATACGTTGCAACCTTCCTTCTGTTTCTTACTTTTTCTCCTACTAACCTTCCGACCAATTTGAGATTAGATGACTATGGGAGGGTCCTGAATGCACAATACCACTCATGCCTAAACTATGAAAATATTTGGATAATTTCCACAATCCCGGTTTCTGAGTCCTGCATTAGGGTGACACTCTACCTCTGGCCGAAAGAAGAAAACGCTACAGTTTCCTTGACAAACAACACATCGGAGAAAGAAAAAAAGCCTGTGTGGGGTACGAAAGTGTTCAAGAAAAGTGAATATGAAAGGTATTTGGAAAAACTGAATTAACTACATCATTTGTCACCCGCAGCTTGCCATATGTGCTGTTAGCAAAAATTGGTCATTCTATGGTGCCTCTTAGCGCTCGTATGTATCCACACAATGAACGTCATTACAGCGGGATGCGTTACTTTCAACCTATGTTTTAGTAGTAGTATATATTAATATACAGGGATATGTAAGTTGTACCTTACAAGACCAAAGTGCAAGAATTGTAGAGGTGGGTGAAAACTCTTCACCCACTAATATCCTGCACATAATTCTTCATAGATCTGCATATAACATATCCACGAAGTACCTTAGGTCCGTACATGCTAAGAACTCGTTGACAGTTACGGACCCAGTGTTGGTAACCCAGTTAAGTTCCGAATAGATGGTGACTCTGCTATCAGCATAGACACGTCCCATGATGGGTACCTTGGAATATACGAACTGGCACTTGGTTTCAGTCCTAGTCTCAATCCGACCGATTTGATGCTGGATGATAATTGGAGGCTTCGCAATGCTGAATACCTCTCATGCCCAACTTTTGAATATTATCAGATCATTACCACAATCATGATTTTTCCAAACTGTGTTGAGGTGGAGATCTACCTCTTACATGACAACAGAGACGCTGTAAATCATACGATAAAGAATCCCCTAGTGAATAAGAACACATCAAAAAATAAGACAGTGTTGGAAAAAGTGCTTGAGACAGATGAAGATGAGGTATTCTGGAAATCGTCTTTGGGAAAAGGCGAAGTTTCTATGGCAAAAGACAAGGTTAATTTTGAAGAACTGGACTTGAGTGCCCCATCTGTGACACAGAATTTATCATATGGGTTGTTTGCAAAGGTTGATAATGATTTGGTGCCTCTTGGAGCTCGTATTTATGCTTTTGAAGGAGCTAATTATAGTGTAATGTGTTATGGAATCGGTTCTGGAGACCCTGTTGAATCACAGACAACAATCCTATTGATATTTTGGACAGTGCTAAATACTTCTTTAATATGGGTCCGGCACTTCGACGGACTAAATTGAAGCTTGATGACCAAATGCGGGTCCTAAATTTGACAACCTACTCCTGCTTGAGCTCCCATGGTAGAAGCCTCATTATGGACCAGGTATTATCTACCCATTGTTCTGAGGTAGAAAGTTACTTTTTACAATACGACAAGAAGACAGGAGCTACCGTATTTCTGGAAAAGAACCAAAAACACAATTCCGCAACCGGAGCCCGTTCCGGTCTTAATGATGGAGTTAGTTACGGTCACATGTGCTACGGACCCGGTTATGGCAATTTTATTGAGTTCATCAAGGAAGGTGACTCCGCCATCAGCATCGCCACTGTCAATACTAGGTACATTGGAATATACGATATAATGTTTGCGTTTAGTCCTACTTTGCCTAGGACTAATTTGATGTTGGATGGGAACGGGAAGGTTTGCAATGCTAATTACTACTTATGCGGCGACCTTGGCAAAACTCAAATTATCACCACAGGAAAGCGCGATCACGACTGTTTTCCTGTGGTCATCTATTTGCAACCTATTGCCAAAGAGGTTACAAGTTCAGTGGTAAAGTCTTTTCCTGAAAAAGATATTTCATCTGAGGAAGCAAGAAATATGACTTTGCTGAAAACTAAAGTGGTGAAGAAAGGTAAAAAGAAGATAGCCTGGACCACATCTTCAAAAACAAAAGCTGTTGCAACCCTGGAGAATGGTAAGGTGGCTTTGGATTCGTTTGAAGTTGATCTTCCATCTGTGGCTCTAAACTTGTCATATGTGTTCTATGCCAACGTCAATGGTACAATGATTCCTCTCTCAGAAGAAGTTGTTCCACCTTGGAAATGATTTTAGTGTGATGTTCTATGACACCAGTGGGCCTCCAAACCTTGTTGAGTTCATTCTAGAAGACGGCCAATACACTAGAAGTATAGGTACAAGCACCAACGGTTACCTTGGAGTGTTTAGAAATATAGTTGCCTTTGGTCCTACAGTATCTCGGGCTAGATTGAATATAGCTCCTACTGGAAGGCTCAGGAATAGATTTTTCTACTCGTGCAAGAGCGACCCAATCGATGCCCAATTGATCACCGTCCTAAGAATACATTAGTTCAGCCAAAGGGTGATAGTCTATATCAAGCATTTAAACTTTACTGGAAACCCCGTGACAGATAAGTGAGATGCTAGCTGGATGATCATTCAATTGAATGAACATTCGTATCTTACTCAAAAAATGAAATGAATCTGAATCTGAAGATGAATACCCTGGTTTATTGCTTGTTTCGGAATAAATGGGTCAAAACTTGACGACCGTTATTCAGAGATATTTCGATGTTGGGCTTCAATGTTGGTAACGGATTCCACCTTTTGAATTTTGTAATTTAATGGTGGATATATTCTATTTCGATATGGTTCTATGAGTGCCATTGACTATATTTGTTATTCAAAAAGACTCAGGGTGGAATGCTGATTTGGCTCATTGACAAAACGCTTGTCTTACCAAAGTAGTTTGTCCTTTTGTTGTTTCGTTTTTCTAATACTCGTTATTATTACAGTGCTCACGCTGTAGAGTCCGTGATGTCACTAGTCTTGCCATTGTCTTCACTATATTTAATTTCCAGTCCCAGATCGATTTTCCAGTCCCAGATAGATTCCCCAATGTTGAATTGAATTTGACAAGAGAAGCCTGCTCTAGTATGCTGTGGGTAGTACAACGTGGTGGTGAAGAGAATTAGTCCAAATCTTTAGTAAGGATCAGTACTTCTACACCATTTCATACTTGAGGGTCTTGTGTCGGGACACATCTTAGTATGTCCTCCCTCAGTTGATATATATTTTTGGTGGTTTTATAAAATAACCGGAGCTTGTCCTTTTATATTGGGGCGAGCTTTCACATGACCCAAGTCACGTGAGAGGCTGTAGTGCTAGAGAAACAATAAGTGCTATTTTCTGAACATGTCATGAACGAGGTTTTTATTTAGATCAGTAATAGAAGCGGGTATGGGTGAGAAAACGTCATCAGGTAGCTGTAACGTGAAACAGAGTGCACAGAGACAGCGAGTTACTATCCGGAGCACCGGTTTCTCAACATAGATATTAGGCTAAATATGTACCAACAATTCACCTTCAAGTACTTTCTAGAATTTTCAACTTATGTTTTGGTACAAATTGATATACATGGATATGTAAGTTGTAGCTTACAACACCAAAGTACGTAGACGTGGCACGAAGGCAGGTGAAAACTCCTTACTTTCCAGGAACCTGCACACAGTGTATAATTGGCCTGTATACCACACCTCTACGAAGTATTGTGACTCCGTACATGGTAGGTGCTCGTTGACCAAAATAGAGATAACTCCAGTTTAAGATTCCGAATTCTTAGATTTTGACTGAGTCTGACCACACGGCCTAAGTTTATAGCCCTAATAGATAGGTCTTGTATAATTCAGGCGGTGTTTTATGGTAGTAGGTGGGAAATGCTTTTTGTAGATGAGCCAGTCTATGTGTGAAATGTGTCACGACAGAATAAAAAAAAAAAAAAACATTGTATGTATATTCTACAAAAGTTGTTTAGAGGTGTATGTTTGTGTAATGGTGGTACACTTTTTTACCTTGGTTCGTACTTTTGTCAGGCAACTGTTAAGTTTTAACCCAAGTGCGATCAAATATATTAGACTTTAATACAGTGATTTTCAAAAATATTTAAACCAGCGAGGCAAAACAATTCAAAACAAACTAGCAAAATTAAACAAACCAATAATTCAAAAAAAATGTTTCGTACCCCTTCGCACAGTCTTTCAAACCAAATGGCATAATGTTTCACACCAACTTTTATTAGAATTCAATATTCTGAAATCTTAAATCTGGAGGTTTGCTTCATATGGTACTACATTTGAAACAAATGTCTTACAGTATCAATCAAAGGTGGAAAAACGGACGGAACCTAACTGGTTTCCTTGCTATCCTGTATACAAAAACCTGTTAGGGGTGTACGAGACAATTTTTTTTTAAATTATTGGTTTGAATCGTTTTGCCGTGTTGTTTTGAACCATTCTGTCTTTTTTTTCTTGGTTCAAAACATTTTGCCGCGTTGGTTTGAATAGTTTTCAAAAACACTGTATAGTCATAAAAATCAGAATTTGTAGAAATCACTATAATATTAAAGAAAGATGATTTAGTGTATGTTTCTGATACTACCGTAATAATAATTATTTTGTTTGAGTCGATATTGGTATCTCAGAAGTTGAATTACGAGTTTGATAAGGTTTGCAGCTTAATGAGAAGTACTATCGAGAAATGACTGGTGTGCATATAGTTAGAGCAGCCTCGGCTAAAGATGAATGTAAGAACTTAACGGTCACCGACTCCTTTAGTCTTATATGTAGAACTTAATCCTTACGTCCTATAGTTTATCATGGTATGTATTGAACCTAGAATAGACGAGGAACTCCCTGATTTATCCAAGGGAGGAAAACCTCGCTGTTATATACACTGGTTGTATGCAACCCCGGAAATACATGAAACACAAGCACGTGGTATGCAAGTGTTACTCGACCGGGATACCTTGCATCTCAGTATCCTTGTGAAATCGTTTCCTAACAGTGAACCGTAGTCGACGTAGTTATGGACACGCACCTCACGGCACGTGACATGAAGCTCCCCACCCTCGCGCGACGCTTGTGTACATATAACCGTCAATTGTTCCCACTTAATCATTTATAATAAACTCTAACGTGCTTATACTAATATAGTCTATTCTCTCCCTTTTAGAAATTAGTGAACGAGATTGACTTATTCACAAAAATCTATCGAATATAAACCTGATTCCAGGACTGGTCTCATTTTAAGCTGCCACTACAACCACACACAATAAGTATGGAGATTGATTATGATTCATGTCTCATTGATAAAAAGAAGCAAAAAACGAATAGAGCTTTAATGCGATATTTTTTTCAATTCAAGTTCGATGACGAATGACTGGATCTCAAAAGCTTGGCATTTATGACATTCAATTTATAAGCTGGATAAGGGTAAGATTCATGGAACTTAATATTGTGGCCCTGGTAATGAAGGAAGTACATGGACCATGATCATTTGTTATTGTTCGAAAGCAATATACTTCACCTCCTTGGTCTTTCAATGAAAGAGACCACTTGCCTCAGGATCATCAAAAATTACATTATTCTAACTCAATTGCTTATTACCTCCCTTATGGCATCAACTGTTTGGGCCAAATTCCCAAGAATATTCTTTGCAAAAGGCAATGGTACGCTCGAGCAGTTCTTCGGGGTGTTCTCTGAAGAGTCTTTTGAAAATTTTCACTTATGGCGATCCAATCGTCGAACCTGGGAAGTTCATCTTGCAATGCAATTATGCTTGCAATAGGCGGGAGACCAGTGGTCAATATGCAGGGGTTAACAAAACCCATTCGAGTCTATCCTAGAATTTTACATTTGACAATAAGGTCTGCTCTGGTGCGTTCGGAATTTGTAATTTGATGGATCGACACATTTTGCCTGAGACAAACAAACCAGGTATGCCATGCTTCCTACATCAGATTTCGCAGGTGAGGATTCGAGGAGTTTGAGAAGCCCCCCACGTTTCACTATTACGGGAATAATGCGCCGAAGGATCTCTTGAATTTTATAAAAAACATATAATGCGGAGTGTGAAACATACATCAATGGGAACTATGTGTTCTGGCTGACACGTATCCGACTAGGGCTTACTTGTGCAGGAAGTTTGCATACACCAGGACATGGCCACATGCTCTTACGTATTCGGGCCCTATAAAAAGAACTATTAGTCTTCCTTTAGGAGTCTACAAATCATCATGAAATTAAATAAATTTTTATTCGCCTCAGTTGTCGCTGCCACTGCATTGGAATTCCCTTCGGAGACACGGACCTTCTATGCAAAATTCAAAGACATGTTTTTGCCGCTCTCCGGGAAATTGCTTGGTGAAGAAATGGAGTATGCGTCTGCATTTGCTTATGGCAACCCGGCAGCTAAACCTGCTGAGTTTCTCTGGAAAAACAACTACGTGTTTACTAAGGAAAAGGTCGACCGTCAGTCTGTGGGGTTTCACGAAAACGAATTGGTGTTTGGGCCCAAAGTTCAGCCTCTTTATGTGGTTTTTGATAGCAGATGGAGAGTCCGCTATGGCCCGTTTTACATGTGTAAATTAGATGAGGGCCCGGAACGCTGGATTTTGCGCAAAAATCCAGGTCAAAGATTTCAAACTTGTTTCAAGGCGGATGTCTACCTCTTGCCTTCCAACAAGGAAATCCCAGAGGAATTAAGATGTTATTCTAATACGGAGGTTAACGAGAATCCTCTGTTTCGGAAGTCATGCAGCGTTCACTACCATGGAAAAAATGCACGTGAGAAGTTTATTTTGACTAGCTTTGAGAAAAAATGTGACATTTATATCAACGGGATATTACAGTCAAAGGAGGCGGTGTCAAAATTAGGTACATCCATATAGTCGGTCGGAGTTTAAGCAGGTACCAAGACCTTTCTTGTTTATGTATTCAGCATGGCCGAAATCAATAAGTGCAATACCAATGACTGTTTGCTATGAATGGGATTAAACGTTTCAAAAAAACAGTTTATTATATACATTGATATACAGGGATATATAAGTTATAATGGTCCATGTGTTTTGTAGTAGGTCTTGAAAGATATCTGGAAAGCCTCAATACAACGAACATAATAACAGGAAGTGTGCATGGATGAGGTATCGTCCCAGATTTCTTACGACCGAATGCATGTCATAAATAATCCGTACGTTGGTCTATCTATAAAACGATCCGTTTGCCTTCTACAAAAGTAACAGAATAAGTAGTCAATATCACGTTTGTGCCGCTCTCTGTAATGTATCATGGGGAACAATTTGAAAGTGTAAGCATTTTTTCTTATGGAGATCTGTTAGTCGGTTCCACCGAGTTAACTTTCAAAGCTGGAGAGGCTTATACCACGCAATCTAGCGAAAGTTAGTCTGTTGGGTTTTACGAAGGCGACTTTGTGTTTGGTGACAAATTCCCAGCTTCCACAATGACTTTGGAGAAAGATTGGAACATCTATCGTATTGCCCAGCTCGTGGGATTGTCAAGGAGGTTCGGGACAGGAGAGTTTGTTATCGATTCAAAGTGAAGATATACCTTTTGCCTTACAACAGGGAGATTGAATCTGCCGCGCTTCTTGGCTCTGATGACTACTTCCCTGAGAAGAGTGAGGATATACTCAATTTGTATAAAAATTCATGTACTATTTACTTTTATGGAAAAATTCTGTTGAGGCACGTGCTCAAATTGAGCAAAGCTATGATGTGGAGTGTCGAATTCACATTAACGGAGGACTTAGAAATAAGGTTTCGCACAAGCTTAAAGCGCTACGTGACCTTTTAAATATATTGGGAGAAACACGCAGGAAAACGTCCTGGACATTTCGAAAACAATATAATTAGGAGTGTCACATTCATATTAATGGGGAGGCGTATGGGCGTATGACTAAGAAAGGAGTGGTGAGACAAGGCTATTAATGAGTAAGGTGACATTGCAGTCATCCTCACCAATTCAGCGTGTACCATTAATACTCAGTCCCAATTGACAGATTCCTAGATATGAAAAAGGGATCTAAAAATGACTGGGGCTATACTTCCTTAAAGGATAATAGTGGTGACACTCGGGCAAGAGGTGTGCGTGACTCAGGGGATGATCAGATTCTCGTACTATTGTTCCGACGAGCATGCGTGACATAAGAAACCTCTTCATTCGCTTGTCTTTCTATAAAACGTGCCGTTTTTTTTATCCCCAGGAGCAGTAATCATCATGAAACCATATTTATCGATTGCTGCTTTCTTTGTTGTCACCACTACATGGGCTTTTCCAATTTTTCCATGGGTCTTCTTTGCAAAGTTTAACAACACGTATATCCCGCTTTCTGGAAAGTATTTTGGACAACGGTTTGGGTATAGAAGCATGTTTACGTATGGAAATCCGCTGGTCAGGCCTGTTGAGTTCACGTTTAAAGATAACTATGCTTATACTACTCGAGAAACTGGTTCGCAGTATGTGGAATTGCACCAAGATGAGTTAATGTTTGGTCGTACAATTTCTCCTGAACCTTTGGATTTGGACAAGAAATGGAGAAGCCAGTCGGGACCTTTTTACTTGTGTGACATGATGGGTGGTCCTGAACGTTGGATTTTGCACCGAACTATAGCCCAGGGTATTACTTATTGTTTCGAGGTGGATATATACTTCCTACCTTACAACAGGAGAAATAATTCTGCCGTATTTCCTGATGCTGATGGAAAATTCCGTTTTAGGAATGAAGATTCACTGCAGGTGGGTGGGAAACCATGCTCCATTTACTATTATGGAAGAAACGCTCTTCAGGAACTTGCCCAAGATGTGGGAAGTTTTGATGAAAGGTGTGAAATTTACATTGATGGGGAGCCTTTGCCCAAAAACAAGAATTCTCTGGTTCAGCTGAAAACGCCATGCTCCGTGCACTATTATGGGACACATGCTCGCAAGGAACTTGCCGAATATGCGTGGAACTATAATGGAGAATGTGACATTTACATTAATTGGAAACTCATGCCTAAGCCTGAGAAGGACCTTGTGTATGGATCCAAAAATTCATGTGCCCATCACTTTCTCAGACAAAATGTTCTTGATAAACATATCCAATTTACTATGATAGGAAATAAGACATCTTCATTGAGAAGAAGGGCGGATTTGTGAAGAACGTGATATATGCCTAATGAAGAGAATCAGTCCAGGTCCTTAGTAAACATCAGTACCTCTACAAAATTTGATATCGGTGGGTTTGATGTTGGGAGAAACATTGGTATGTCCTCTCTCAGTTAATAAATTTTTGTTGGTGTTATAAAATAGTCGTTTTTTCATATTGGGGTGAGCCTTCGCACAACCACAGTCACGTGAGTGACCGCGGTCCCAGAGACAGAGCGAGTTGCGACCCGCGGCTCCTATTTCTCAACATGGGCTAGCCCTGTCAAGTTCAGCTTTGAAGATGAAATAGCTTATACCATGCGAAAACCCAATAAGAAGCCTCTTGGGTTTCACCTACGTCAATTTGTATTCAGTCCTGAAGTCCGTCCTATTAATTTGGATTTGGATGAAACAGGGAAGTCACGTGTGGCTCCGTTTTACTCATGTGGCTCAATCGGTACCCGGGAACGTTGGATTTTGCACAGAATTCCAACGAAGATAGCTGGAAATTGTTTTGAGGTCGCGTTATACGTCTTGCCTTACAAGCTGAACGCTTAGTCCGCAATGTCTCCTTCTGAGTCGGAAGAGACGAGGACTAAGATTGCCTTGTGAATTTAACTGGTTGGGATATTAAGATTTTGTGGCTGTTTAGACTAGGTATGGAACTGTTTCATTGAAAGTATTGGCCGAGCAAAGTATAGTGTTATTATTGTGTGATGGAAAGTTAATCTATGAGTGTGCATCTGGCACGGACTGGTCTTGGCCATTATAGCTATTGTTGATGTGTCACTTTGAGCTGTCCTCACAAACAATCGCTTTGGCGTACACCACCATAAATCAACCCCGTAGATTCTCCTTACAAGACTAGAATTAGTCACTGATCACAGATAAAAGGCGTATTATGAGCACTTGAGAAAGAAGTACGGCTGCCTGGCAAATGCGTGTAGGTGGTATTAGAATCCACGAGAACACCAGTCTAACCTATATGACCTCACATCATTCAACTAAAGAGTTTTAAATTCACCGATTGGAGCAGAGGACTAATTGAAGTCACGGCATTTGCAAAAAGTATTAGCATATGTTCTCGTATGTGGTGCAAGACTCGAAGAGCGCCACCATAGCCCAACATTTGGGGTTCAAATCAAACAAAAGATTTTTAAATTACCGATGGAAATACATTTCATTTTTTAGGTCCATGGTTATAATGTTACCCAAAGTAAACAAATGTTTAGCTTTCAAAAAGCTCGAAAGTTTCCCTTCTCGAACGTTAGTACATGCACGTGACTTAAGTGATTCCAAATGCGACCTCCTCCTAGTGCAAATATGTTGACTAATACCAGGGATTATATTTTACTCAAATAAAATCCTCAAAAACAGTTTCTAATTATAAATGTTAAGCAATAAGACTTGCTTGAGGTATCATTAATCTGCAGAATGCAACTTCAAGATTATTCTCGCTCCAGATAATGCCAATATCGGACCCAGGATGCTATAGATAAAGTAAACGCCAGAATATCCGTTCACCCAATCATGAATTTACTCAAAAGATGAGAAAGTGCCGCATATTTCAAATTCTTACCTGAAGAACTAAGCTTTGGATGTAGAGAGTGGCAGTTTTTGCTAACTTACTATCTTTGAACGTTAAAGATCATGTAAAGCTTTTAAAAATTTACTTCTATATCCGAAATTCAAAGTTGATGAAAGAGATATACACATTATCAGGGGTACTCATCTCCTAAATTTATTGCTTTCCAATAATTTGTTGTAATTGATTCATGGCCTTAACTCTTTGTTCTTTATAAACTATTGGTAAGTGCACGCAATTTGAGTCAGCCAATCACTGGTATAGTTGTCTCGAGGTTTAGAGAGAAAATGGAGAGGAAGAGGGAATATGCCAAGAGCTAGTGAGTTTTAGCAATTTGCAAAGGTCAAGTCTCCAGGACTCCAGATTCCTCTATTCATGTCTTATACAGATGTTGAATTCTGTTCGACTAATTGGTTTTAAATCACACCTTTCTGTCAAGGTCTTTTCCAGGATCTGTACCCACATCAAATATTAGGATAATAATCGTGGGAAATTTCCCCAATGACAAAGCTATGTCTAAAGGGTCAACGTGTTCCAATTCCCAATTATAGAAGTAGACTCAAATCATTTCTGACTAATATATGAAATTAGCTTTCACCCCTATTAATTATTACTTTTCTCGCTAATACTTACCCAAGATTAAGATATGGAAATTATCCTGCAAAAATATTCAAACCTTAATTTATCCTTGAACAAAACACTTTTCTCTTTACAGCATGACCACCTAAACCAACCCAGGTATTGGCTGCTTTGACCTCAAATTAGTTTGGTGGAGAAAGATAAGAACCGAAAATGTGATGGAGTGAAAAGATGAGAAGACGAAAAAGAAATTGATGAATACTTGCAATATTTCTGAAGAGTTTGAGGATCAATTCTGAAGAGTTTGAGGATCAATTCTGAAGGGTTTGAGGATCAATTCTGAAGAGTTTGAGGATCAATTCCGAAGGGGTTGATGGCTATTTTCTGAAGCCCTTATGAATGGACCTCGATTTCTTGGCACGCTCGGTGTCTATTATTTTCAACCTATGGTTTAGTATATATTAATATACAGGGATATGTAATTTGTACCTTATAAGACCAAAGTTCTATCTGAGGTGTGAGGCGAATGAAATGTTTTCACCCACTAGTAACCTGCACATAGTACACAACTGGTATGCATACAAAACACTACGAAGTACCTTGACTCCGTACATGCTAGGTGCTTTTTGACAATTATAAAGTCTAATATCTGCCCCAGGAGGCGTAAGATTTGATGGGGTGAAGCATGTGTGCAGGAAGTATGGAGGTATCAACACTCATTTCATAGTTATTGTTTAGACGGCATTGTGGGACTGCCAAGGCGATCGAGGTCAGGGAAAAAAAAATCTACTGTGTTAGATTCTGGTTACGTCCTGCACTCTGTTTTGTGTGTTTCGTATGTTTATTCGCCGATGTTTCTTCAAAGAGGAACCATCGCACCTTATATAGACTGTTGGAAAACAGCAATCAAGAGCACGCCACTAGCCCACGGCTTGCAGGGTAGCAAGCAATCAGTTTTCGCAGCAATCAATTGTAGCAACAATTGTTGCAGTGGTGAAGGAAGAATCTCTCCATTATATAATGGGGACTTCGCCCCATTCTATTATTAATAACTTTAATTTACATCAACTGCCTGAGGCATACCAAGATACCTCCAAGAACCAGACCCACCAAAAGATCTCGTATTGATAATACTTCAATGAGCACTGACAACTCATTGGTCCTCCTGGTGTCGCAACTGTCGTTGCGGATCGGGCGTTAACACGTTTACATAGACTTGTCCGGCATAGAGGAATGGATGTCGTATTGAAGGCCAAAGGCCACTCAACATCTGATCGACTAGTAAGGGGTTTCAACATTCACATGGATAGTACACTACCCATGGTGGGTCTAACATACTGAGCTTTATAAACATACCAGCTTGTTCTTCTCCAGGGGCATATATACCATCATGAAGACAAGCCATTTGCTTTCTGCCTCTTTCATTGTAGCCACTGCTTGGGCAGGCTCCAACATGCCATGGGCCTTCTTTGCAAAATTGGAAGGCAATTTCGTTCCTCTTTCCGCAATATCCTTTGAAGGATTCGATGATATCATGAGCTTCTTCTCTTATGGAGACCCACTTGCCGTCCCTGCGGAATTTACATTGACAGAATATAATTATGCTTATGCGCCCAATCAAGATATGGTAAGATTTTTCAAGCCCTTCTGTTCCTTTGGCTACGATGTTGAGTCGATTTCATTGCGAAAGAATAGTGATAACAAGCTTTTAAATGGACGTTTTTATTCGTGCAGCTTGACCACCAGCAGCGACGTACACAAGATTTTTTTACGAGATGGGGATGCCAATCCGTAGTCATTGCTTCGAAGTGAATATCTTCATTTTGCCTTATAACAAATCATCCAAGACTCTTTTTGAAACTGGGTCGGAGTCCAGAATAGATCCTGAGGAGTATGGTGTGAATCATGTTCCAGACTGGGAAGATTTCAGCACGGAATTGACATGGGCTTTTTTTTTGTTGAAAGAGGTGACAAAGTTGTGCCCCTTACCAGTGACCCTTATCCAAAATCTATTCCCGGCATCAATCCTGGCGTCAGTAATCTTTCTTTCTTACCAAGACTTGACATCCAACGCTGTGGAGTTCACTTTCCGATATGACTATTCTATCAGATTAGACAATTATTCTGATAGTAACGTGGGATTTTGTGATCATCTTTTTAACATAGGCTATAATATCAACCCAACAAAATTGAAGCTTGATGATGACTAGAGGGTTCTCAATTCGATATACTACTCGTGCCCGAACACGTACGGCCGGAGCGTCATTAGTGATTCGCTATTATCCCCACATTGCTTCAAGGTGGACATTTATTTTTTACGTTACGACAAGAAGGTTGGGACTTCGGCGGTGATGCACCTGTTGCATAAGCAAGAAGATGGTGCGGTTTCTTCCGAAGAACACCAATTTTCGGATTCTGTATCCGTTACTCGGAACTTGCCATATGTCTTCTTTGCAAACCTCGAGGGGGCCCTTACACCTCTATCTGCCCGGGTGATTCCACATTATGAAACCAATTTCAGTGTTATGTATTATGAATATGAGACTGATGAACCTATTGAGTTTACCATGGAGGGTTACTATGCTCTTAGCATGAACACAGCTATTGATGGGTACTTTGGTGTCAAAGAGAATATTATTGTGTTTGGTCCTGAAATCCCACGGATGAAATTGATATTGGATGATGATCAGAAAGTCCTCAATTCAAATTTCTACTCGTTCTGGGACTCTGATAGTAATGAAGTAATCGATATGATAAAGATCAACGAATATTGTTATGATGTGAAGATCTACCTCTTGCATCTATACCAAATTTCTGGAAAACCTATTACTGATGTGCGTTCCCCTGAACCCATTGGAGATTATGGTTTCAAAACAAAATGACAATTTGTGTTAGATTCTTGAATACGTCTAATACTGGGAGTTATGTTCATTCGTTGATGGATCCCCAATAAGTGGGAATTCGCGTAATTATATAGCGAGCCAGTGAATACCGGAGAGTGAAGCAGGGCGATTAAACGCCATGTCACGAGGTAAGGTGAATCGATGAGGCCAAGTCACGGGTTAAGGTGCCTTGGATGAGTCACTGGCATTCGTAGGCTCGAAGATACCTCTATGGGTAGTGTATCTACCCATGGTAGGTCTAACAATTTGGGTATTATGATGCTTCATGGAAACAGGAGTATAGCTCTGAAGAGAAGTCTGATTCTGAAGACGAAATTTTTGAATTCGAGATTCTTGATGAAAATGAGCACGAATCTGATATAACAATTCCTGGAACTTATTACTAGTATTTGTTAACGCGTGAGTATATTACGCATATGTGTTAGAGCTCAAAGTCTGAGCGTGCGTGATTTAAGCACAGCGCTTAAGTCGCAATGTTTCAAAGAGGCACGTCCACTTCAATATAAAAGGAGGGACTGCCACCCAGGTTTGTAAGTTCAGGAGTTCTCTCGGAGCAATTGAAAATAACACGGATTAGAACCAAGTCATGTTCAATAAACATAAGTCTGAAAATTAACAGTATTCGCAGGTGCCTTCTGATAAACAAATGCCTGATAAAGAATATGACTTTGTCTCTATGGAGAATTCAGCACCTCAGGTTTTTCAAATGTAAGACTACGATGGTGGATAATGTAACTCAACCAATCAATTGTAAATTGGTGAAGTACACTCTTTCGATATATATATTCTTTATGAGCGGCTTAAACGAAATGTGCTAGTCATTCAGACTTGTTTAGGGTTCAATGCCTATTTGGCCAGGTGGCTGAGCTTGACAAAATTAGACTTTGACCCAATGACGAGAAATTGTTTTTTTGGTGGTCTTTTTTTATCAATCTTTAGTTTTTTTGTTGGTTTTTTTGTTTTTTATGGTTTTTTTTGTTACGTGCTGATAATCGTAGTCAGTGGTATCGCCCTGGCTTGCCACTTTCTCTATTTTATGTTCCTCTTCCGGTTATGATCTCAATAGCTCTTTTGCTGAGATCGAACATGCCACTTATGGGAAGCCGAAGGCCAGCACCCTAAGATAATAAAGAGGCCTTTGGTATATCCTTTGCTGAATACCTAATTAAAATATTTCTGAGGACAACATACCAAGATGCCTTCAAAACGCAGACCCACCAAGGTTCTGGTAAGGGTAATCCTACTCTTGATATTTGTATTGCCTTGAACTCGTATCCTCGTGGACTGTTACATATCTCGATACTTGTATCAGTAGTTTCTTACAATATGACCCATCCACTGGATCTCAGCTCAGGTTACTTCTTGGTTCACTTATTTTACTTTTCATTCTCGGCGATACCGAATTCAGGAATCTACAGCTTTCCGTATGGTATCTAAGTGAAAGGCATGAAAACTCCATTATCATAGGAGAACTGCTACTACCTAAGGGCATATTATCAAATAGACAGATTACATACCAATAATGTGTATCTTATAAGACTAGAGGTCTTATTGATTTATTCGGACTAGAATTAACATGTCTACGATATGTTTAGCCCAGTAAATTGAGGTACTGATGTTTGATGCGGATCGGCTTTTTTTGGTTGCAAAAAATGCACTGCGCGGATGATGCGCTTTTTTGCAGCCACAGCGTGCGCTCTTGACGGCTAATTTATGAGTCCTGGCTAATTTATGAGTCCTATGATTTCGTTCATGATACTTCTATTTTGAGACTATTTTCATTTAAGCCTAAGGTTTTTCTTGAGCAATACACCGTACAACTTTCCTTTTGTAATTGATAGACCCATAGCTACCTGAGCAGGTGGTGTGGGTGTAGTAACCCAAGTCTTTACAATGCTTCCTCATTCAATAAATACTTTTATAAATTAATACCATTTAAATGTGACCGTATGAAACTGTTATACAGAGGCCAACTTTAAGGACATTAGCTACAGTATTTTGATACCATACATTAAACTTATAGGTAGTCACACCGTTTCTTTATAATGGCTCTTTCTTGTACCAACCATAAAGCTTTATTGAGATTCCAATAGGCAAATGTTTGAAAGCAAATGTTTGAAAGCAAATGTTTGAGAGTACATTGTTATTAAGCATCTATAATACCTCAGGTTTATTTGAATTTTTCCAAAAAAAAAAGTTAGGTGATCCATAGGAAAAATTTACCCTTTTTCTCCTCAATTAGTCGCTAACAGTCACTTGTAGATTTTGAATGTTCAAAACTCACCTTGAAAATTAGTTATTCATTCTATTTACGTTTATATGTTTTTGATGATTTGATAGAGCACTCTTAAGTATCTGTATAGGCAAACGCATACTAGAACACCAAACGAGCGTAGTACCTAGATTCAAATCAGTGTTATATCCACCATATACAGAGCCCTGTCTATGAAGGTATTATGAAGCCTCTCAGTCCAATTGTTACAATGGTGATACGGCGTTTGGCCATCTATACACGAAGTGCTCCGATGGCTCCTTGTGAATATTCCAGAAACAATACTTCTATTGTTCTGGTAGAGAGTTTTCTCGGTACCACGTTTCTCTCAAAGGTATATAAGCCACTCCGATTCCTCTCATTGAGGAACCATCAACGAATGTAAGAAGTTAGGCATAAATGTATTAAAGACCATAACAATCAGAGTTGTATATTGTTTATATAGCTGTGGGGAGATAAAAAAAGTATATGCTTGGGCTGATTTTGTCCTGGTAGTAAAATCCCCCAGAAAGATTATCTCTGATTGGTATTTAGTGTTCAGAAACCAGCAAATGCAGTTTCTCTGGGACTTTGGTCACTCACGTGACTTTGGTCTGGTCATGGTCATGTGAAGGCTCACCCCAATATAAAAGGTTTTGGTGTCGCTATTTTATACCACCACCAATATATATATATATATATCAACTGAGGGAGGCCATGTCAAGATGTCACCTGACACCAATCCCATTAATATTAATTAGTGTAGAGGTACTGATGTTTATTAATGACTTGAGCTGATTTTTACATGGAAGAAGTGTGCATAGATCAGGGTATGACCATGAATTTATAGCTATTGATCCAAGAAAATACGTGACTCCCTGAACCTGAAAATAACTGCTCGTTTATGAATAACAGAAATATCCACATATATGCACCATTAAAATGAGAGTAAATCAATTGATCCGCACTCTTCTTCTTTCTGCTACTGTATGGGTAGACACTAATCCATTGATGTTTTTTTTTTGGTGTTTTTTGCAAAGGTTTATAATTAGCTATTGCCATTACATTTTGTGCTTTCTAGCAATTACTACGCTTTCTTAGGTTATGGAGAGACTTCCCGCTACCCCATAGAGTTCACCCTAAAAAATAAGTACGTCTATACTAACCTGGTGTCAGTTTATAAGCTGGTAGGGATTTTAGATAACTAATTCAGGTTTAGTACAGGAACCCGCCCACTTCCCTTAGATTTGGATAGTGAAGGGAAGGTGACCAATGGGAATTTTTACCCATGTTACGCCACCCTATATACGTCATTGGGTTCTATGAAGTTGGTAATTATTCAGAGGTGGAAATCTATCTCTTGCCTTAAGACAAAGAAACGAAATCTGCATTGAAGCTTAAGACTGAAAATGATAACAACAAGTGAATATAGTCCTTTTCACTTTCACTAGCTCATCCTTATTCGTTCTTTGTCAAAGTCAATGGTAACTTGAAGCCACTCTATGTCGTCAAAAAAGATACTATATCAGTGTTGGGTTTCGGAGAGGCATATCATGATCCCGTGGAATTTGTCTTTCAGCACAAGTACATATTCACGAACCGTAAATCCACCCTCGTATTCGTGACGTTTTTGAATGACCAACTTGGCTTTGGTATTGATATGTACCCTGCTATCTTGGATATTGACAATCGAACAGGTCTTCTTGAAGGTGGATTTTACTCGTGTGAGTACCTGAACAATTTTCACTGGACCCAGAAGACGTACAGTGCATATAGCACCTGTTTTCGAGTACAGGTCTACTTCTTATCCAACAATAGTATAACACTCAGTCCCATTCACTCATTGGGATTCTTTGCAAAAGCCAAAGATAAATTGGAGTCACTCTCCTCAACTGTTCGTGAAGTAGCAAGTGGGAGACTAAATCTCTTGTATTATGGGAATCTGTCCGCTGCCCCTGCAGAGTTCAGCTTGGAGCACATGTACGTTTTCAACTATGAAACATATGAGTCGGGGGCGGTGGGGGATTTATAATAACGGGCTCTCTTATGGGTATTTTCTTAATGCCACTAGTTTTTCTTTTGACAATATGGGAAGGATCACAAATGTTCCATTTTACTCGTGCAACTTTTTCGATGATGAAATTTTTTGGATTCGAACTGACGATCCCTATAAGGACTTTAACAAATGTTTTCCGGTGGACATCTACCTCTGGTATTACGATCGACAAAGCAGAAAATCTATGAAGCTGTGCTTGTGCCTGATCCTGATAGTACCCAATAGCACGAATAATTAATGACTGAATTCTGTTCAAAATATCATCAAGTTGCTTCAGTATGTCTTTATCACTGATTTATCCGAATTATTCGTCCCTGTTTGATGCTGGTATCTCTGATATACCCTTAGTTTCTGCATTGCTACTTCAAAGAATAGAATTTCTGGATATTGTATCTGACATGGTACTGATCACCACTAAGCTGTTTTATTTGAAAATGCTCGGCTTGCTATTGGCCTAAGAGTTCCTGGCGATAAGTCTCTATTGATCTCAACTGTTTAACCTAATGCTTTTTTCAATAATAATTGTGAACAAATTCATTTTTCTTTTTGATTGTAAACTGTTAGGTTCTATGAATTTCGTTGCGAAGATTCCAATGAACACAAGTGAATAGTAGATTCACTGAGGGTCAAAATTCTGAGCTTAGTTTTCTCTCCTGAAAGCTAAAATGATATGAAGACTAATTTGGTCCAATGCTTGACAGCTATTTCTTGAACACCCAAGTATATGAATTAAAGCATTGTATCTTGTGATACTTCCGAATCAGCTAGTTTATTCGCAACATCGTGAGGAAGAAATTGAACTCCTTATATAGACCATGTCCTGCATATAAAATACCCCTCACACCCGCGTCTGATCCCTAGTGCACGCCTGCGGTAAGTATGAGGTTGGAATGGCAACATGATACATGTCACCTCGAAATAAAACTAGAGAGACCAATACAGCATAAGTTTATAGTTTTTGCTCGTTTCAATGGTACACTCAGACCCCAATATTCTGCTACTTTAATTTTGGTAAAGTCTATCCGATATTAAGCTTCAAGGAGTACATCTTCATGAATGTCTCTTATAATGATTTATCCGGACTTAAGCACTCCCTGCGTATGATTTTACACTAGATTCTCACAGCCATTATGAGGCAGCTTGTCAGTGAGTACTTAAAACTCAAATTAACTATTGGCTATACCAATGATATCGGTACGTTGTATAAGCTTCATACTTATATTGGATCTTGCATAACCATTGCTATTTCTACTGAAGCTCAATATTGCTATCCATTGATGTATGTCGCATCGGAATTAGTATGTGAACTAAAGTAAAGTCATAAGTATAATATCTATAGTATAACCTTAAAAGAAATCCTGAAGAGAAAAATTAGACTTTTAATAGTGTATGAAGTTTACCACTGTATGAATTCTATCACTGTATAAAGTCTATCACTGTATGAAGTTTATCACTGTATAAAGTCTATCAGTGTATAAAGTCTATCACTGTATAGAGTCTATCACTGTATAAAGTCTATCACTATATAAAGTCTATCAGTGTATAAAGTTAAATTCTCTTACATTTCTCTGGGACTGGAAATTTGTAATTTTCATCTTAAGAGTGGTTACGCCAGGTGTGGCTGCGAAATCGGCCGAGGATAGCATTGAGTGTTTGTGTGCACACCTTTCGTTAGAACCCGAGGCGCGCGGTGAATATAAAAGGACGACTTCCCCCAGGTAATGAGGCTGCAAGATTTTATTACAACACCTAAAACATCCAAACTTTCACTACACAAAATTAAACAATTAATTTAAAAGAAGTACATTGCTGGCTTTTTTGTTTGATCATGTCTCAACACTTCTTCTATGACACAGAATACTCAGTGATATAGGTTCTTAGCCTATGGTCCCATGTACCCAACAAATAGATATCTGGAACCAGCAATTCTTGTTTCAATTTGATTGAAATTACGAAAAAGGTTTTTCAAAAAAGTACGAGAACAACTTTTTTGCCATGGCTGGAAATATCTTTTAAAAAGTTGAGTACAGTGTTTTTCAAAATTATTCAAACCACACTAGCAAAATCAAACAAACTAATAATTCAAGGAAGTTTCGTACCCTTTCGCACAGTCTTTCAAACCAAATGGACAAGATGTTGTATACAGGATAACAAAGAAACCAGTCCGTCCGTTTTTCACCCTTGATTGATACTTTAAGACTTTTGTCCCAAATGTACAGTGTTTTTCAAAATTATTCAAACCAGCGTGACAAAACTATTTAAACCAGCGTGACAAAACTATTCAAACCAGCATGACAAAATGTTTCAAACGAGCATGACAAAATGTTTCGAACCAAGAAGACAGAATGGTTTAAACCAAGAAGACAGAATGGTTTAAACCAAGAAGACAGAATGGTTCAAACCAAATGGCGTAATGTATCACATCAACTTTCATTAGAATTTAATATTCTGAAACCTTAAATCTGGACGATTGCCTCATATAGTACTATATTTAGTCTTGCAGTACCAATCAAGGGTGAAAAACGGACGGAACAGAACTGTTTTATTGTTATTCTGTATACAACATCTTGTCCATTTGGTTTAAAAGACTGTGTGAAGGGGTACGAAACATTTCGTCACGCTGGTTTGAACCATTTTGTCTTGTTGGTTCGAAACATTTTGGCGCGCTGGTTTGAATACTTTTGAAAAACACTGTATTGTTTGAGCAGTCGTTGGTTTTCGCGTCATAGACAAGAGTCTGGCGCGCCTCCCCCTACGTGACGTGTGATCGCTTCATGCGATTCTTGTTTATATAAATTGTCCTCCATCCTGCCTCGCTTCGTCTTCTCAAAGATCAACAACATGCATCCAGAGTAAGCGCATTTGATTGTCCACCCGAGATGAAATATTTGGAATGAAGTAAGATTCTGACTCCCGATTGGTGTCACTATAAGCAGTGATTATCTTCACTACAGGATGGTTATCTGAAGAGAATCACTCCAGGTCCCTAGTGGACTTCTACACTAATCTATATTGGTGGGTCTAGTGTTTGGATGCAAATTGGTATGTTCTCCCTCAGTTGATATATATTTTTGGTGGTGTTATAATATTACCGAATCTTGTCCTTTTATATTGGGGTTGATGAACATGTGAGACGTGTTGGAACATGAGGAATCAAAGCGCAACAAGACGTGCTGACCTGTGTATGCAGGTAATGTGTTACCTGCAGTATAACGAAATTGGACAAGCCTCATAAGGTTCCGAGGAACGCGTGAGTGCAGACTAGTATTGTAACTGGGTATTGGTTGTCAGGGGGAGTCAGGTCTAACTTCAGACAAGGTATTATCAAGCCCGGTGCAGGAATAAGGAGTCCAGGGAATCCTAAGTATATATAGAGGGGATTCCGCTCTAGGTTGAGCGGTATCACGAGTTACCAGAATTTCACGGATATCCTTGTACAGATTAGTAACACAACTAAGAACCTAAGAATGAACAAAGATACAAACCTTACTGATTATGGACTTAAGAATGACTAAGTCCAACAGGGGTGAACCTTCACATGATCAAAGTCACGTGAGTGACTGCGACCCAGAGAGACAGCGAGTTGTTACCCGCGGCTCCTGTTTCTCAAAATTATCAGTACTTTTCACATACTCTAAGGGATAAGGACAAAATAAAATCCATTGAAGAGTTTGGTTCGATGGAATTTATTTCAAAAGGGCCAGTAATGCCATACTTGATGATACGAAAAGGCCAAAGTGCACGGACATAATTATGACCTGACTCGCACAGGAAATGATTCTCTTAAATTCTTTCAAAGACGATGCCTGACGCCTCGATCTCCTTGGTTATGTATAAATTATGACTTGGGCTTTTGCTCACAATAGAGAAGCCAAGTCTGTTGTACTTCCCAAAACTTCCTTGAGATCTGGAGTAGCCAGAATCGCTCTGCGTGAGCATGAATAAATAGTCTTGTGACTTTTGGTATCGCGCGGAAAATGCGCCTGTGGACCTTGGAGGATTTTGATTTTGATGGGGAGTGTGACCGTCAAAGAGGGACTTGGTGAAATGAAGTGACCTTCTTGGCTAGTACAACCACATTCAGAAGCCAATGATGTAATTTGCTCATGCTAACTAACTCTTATGCTTGCTTGTCTATTTACTATGGCTGAGAACCACGATTGACTCATTGTTATGTGAAAAGGGGCTAAATGATGTAATGGTGCCATGTCACAGATGCGCATGATCAATAATTGTTTCTGATTTTTTTACGATAATGCGTGACTTCCGAAAATCCCACAATTCTATAGAATAGATGGAATTGGTTTTTCCAGACGCTTCCCGATCATCATGAAAATAACTCAACTCCTTGCCACCTTCCTTGTCGCCGCCACTGTGTGTGCAAAGCTCCCATGGTACTTTTTGGTAAACCTTAATAACACCTATGAGCCTCTAACTGGACTTTATCTTGAAGCACTGTCTGGAAATAGGAGCATGTTCGCTTATGGGGACCCCTATGGTAGGCCTGTAGAGTTTAGCTACGAAGACAAGCAGGCTTTTACTACCCAAAACCATGTCAAGCAGTATGCAAAGTTTTCCAAAGGAGGTTTAAGGTTTGGTCCCAGAGTCCCTCGGACCACCTTAGAATTTGATCTTGATTGGAAACTTCGTACAGATGATCCCCTTTACTCTTGTAACATGATGGGCGGCCCAGCACGAGCGATTATGAACGCGGTTCAGGCCCAGACAGCCAGGAATTGTTTCCAGGTGGATATCTACTTCTTACCTTATGACATAAAAACAAAGTCTGTGGTGCCTCCTATTTCATTTTTTGGACCTGATGGAATGGAACCCGACGATCAGATTGATCTGCATGTATTCAAAGAACCATGTGAATTTCGTTATTCTGGGGAAAAAACGCTTGAGGACCTTGCGGAGTGCTTGAATGACTATGATGGGGTTTGCGATATCTACATCAATGGACAGCTTACAAAAAAGAAAGGTATAGTGGTGAGGAAGAGCAGACGGTGAGCAAACTTGTTGACTGGGAGAAGCAGTAGGGGAGACGAACTATCCGTGAGTACTGTCCTTGAGTTAGCTGTGATTACTATTTACGACGGTTAATTGTTTTATGAGATGACGGAAATTATAGTTGCTTTGAAAGCCAATGGGTGTGCATGGATCAGAGCATGATCACTGAGCATTTAGTGAACAATGTATCTCCCCTGAGCAAGCGTATCAATGGATTGATTTGACTCTTGCTCATTCCGTTAACTGCATTATGATTGTTCATGCGAGCTTACATCATTATCCAGTCAATCCTAGCCTCAACCCCTTTTTCTTTCTAATCGTCCTTGGCTCAAACCTTTTTCAAAAAATCTAAGAAATTCTTTGATTGTCGTATACCGTAATGAAACAGCCGTGTAGATTTTTTTATAAGACAAGTATGTAGTGACTGATGATAAATACTCCTTAAGAGAAATCAAAGTATGCTTGTTAGTCCTTCTTTTCTTTCTTGCTAGATCCAGTTGGAAAAATCCTACACTACCATAGATAAGCGAATACTTTAAGAAATGTTTGAGAAAATGTTAAATGTATGAATAGGTAAGGTGATGACGGCTAGTGGAACGTTAACTCCAGCTTTTTGAGACTAAGTATTTCCGTCCCAATTTTCTCAAGAGTTAGATTCTTGTTGAACTTTAAGTATTAAGTCATCTATTTTCGTCGATGGTTCCTCAGAGAGAGGAATCAATGAGGTTTATATAACAATTGAAGAGAAACGTGGCAGTGAAAAATTCTTCACCAGAACAATGAAAAAGGCTATCTTTTCTAATGTTCGAACGCCTTGATACAGCGTTTTCAATGGCCCTTGTTAGTATTGGGCAGAGAGACTTCATAATACCTTCATAGGTAGATCACTACCTTTGGTGGATCTGACACATAGCAGTATATAGAGCTGTCGTGAAAGTATCCCTTATTGCCATAATTATAGTTATACTACTGTCCTAATTCTGCTTACTGGCCATCAGCAAGATAGAGTCATATAAAGTGTAGGCCCTTCAGTCCTTGGTATAATCTTACAGAGAATTACCAATTATTATAGATTAATTCAATGTGTTATACTCCGGTTTACATCAGGTACTCTGGTTACTATGTTCATTCGCCGATGATTCCTCCCTCGGAGGAATCTGAGATGCTTATATATGTTGGATTTTGTCATCTACTAACGCATAAACTGAAACGAATTCCTTTTAAGCTATACTCAACTCAACGTCGTCTCTTCTTCTATATCCTCTTCCGTTCCCGCCCGCTCCCCTTTCCGCGGGACCTCGTCCACTCTCCGACTGTTGGAAAACAGCAATCAAGAGCGCGCTACTAGCCCACGGCTTGCGGGGTAGCAAGCAATCAGTTTTCGCAGCAATCAATTGTAGCAACAATTGTTGCAGTGGTGAAGGAAGAATCTCTCCATTATATAATGGGGACTTCGCCCCATTCTATTATTAATAACTTTAATTTACATCAACTGCCTGAGGTATACCAAGATACCTCCAAGAACCAGACCCACCAAAAGATCTCGTATTGATAATACTTCAATGAGCACTTATAACTCATTGGTCCTCCTGGTGCCGCAACTGTCGTTGCGGATCTGGCGTTAACACGTCTACACCGACTGTTGGAAAATAGCACCGATTAAGAGCGCGCACGGCGCTCTGGGCTTGCAGGGCGCGTCGCTACTAGTTTCCCCACCCTAAGTTGTCC
>NLAO01002054.1:0-16002 GCA_002370835.1 Metschnikowia continentalis | reverse complement strand
TTCCAAGTTCAATGTGAAGGATATTGAGGAGAAGTTTAGAGTGGCTCCTAAGAAATTGGATCTCTCGAAGTTCAATATCAAGGACGCCGAGGAAAAGGTCAAAGTTGCACCTAGGAAATTGGATCTTAGCAAATTCGAAGCCATCAACACGAATACTAAGACCAAGATTCCTAAGGCTGCTCCTCCAAAGGCCACTCCTCAAAAAGCTACTACGACTCCCCTCTCCATTGTCAAGAACATTGTTTCTGCTATTGCTGCTCCAGTCCAACAAGTCTGCGAGACACAGGTGGACAACTGGCTCCAAAAGCCAAAGAGCCAGTTATGGATTGAGCTCAACTTGGAGGCTATCTTGGTTCCACACCTTAACAAAAACACCTTTGAGTTGCAAAGTCTTGTTGTTGACGTCAAGATTCTCTGCAGAAGTGAATGCGAGAACAAACTCAACGAGTACTTGGCTTACTTGAGACTCGTGGTGAGTGTGGACAAACAAGAGTCCTTGAGATTCGAGGAGATTACCAATAGAGATATTAGCAACCTGTGTCCTAAATTTGTTGGAGTTTCCCAGAATGACGTGGCCCAAGACCTGTCGCTGATTGTACTGGAACCTGGTACCAGTCAGCTTTCGCACCTTCAAACAGTGGTGAGAGCACAAGATGTCTTGATGAGTCAATGCAAGAAGAAGTTCTTGGCTCAGTTCAATATCCATGACAGGATTGAGGACTACCTCAAATGTCTCCTTGAGAATATCCAGTCTACTGGTAAAGAGTTTGTAAAGATATGCCTTGAAATGGCTACAGACAATGCAGACCGTGACAATTATGATGACTACGAGCACAGACTCTGTGCAATGATGGAGGACTTGGACACAATGGAAAAGATGGACCACAGTGCTAACAAAAGCATTCAGAAGATCAAGAATGGTTTCTCTGCGAGTCTTAAAAATGTGATCCAAGGCCATACCGATGCCTTTGCTATCAAGCAAAAGTACATGGACCAGTTCCATAAAGTATGGATGCAAGCACTGGACTCGGGGCCACTAACTCCCAATCAACTCAAGGAAATGATTGGTTGTGCTGGTATTGAAACTCAAAAGGGATTCTTAGACGAGTGTCTTCATTTGCGGGCCCATGAGGTATTGCTGCAAAAAATGGACCGTCTCACTGCGCTCTACAAAGTAGTGAGCCGTGCGCGCGAACTGTTGCAACTCACTTATACCCAAGTGACTCTGCGCTTCGTGACTCACATTTATGAGTCTCACGGAGTAAGACGACAATGAGATGGCCATGGCTATGGTGGTCTCGATGACTACTGATATTGAAGACTGACTGACTGACTGACAATGACTGACTGACAATGACTGACTGACATTACTGACTATAATGACTGACTGACTATAATGAATGCAATGAATGAAGGATGACTGACTAACTGACTGACTTCATTGTTAAAGAAGAAAAAAAAACAATAGAAAAAAAAAATAGAAAAAAGAAAAGACTGGGAAAATGGACGTGGTGATCGATTACTTATGACTACTAACTAATATAGCAGATGAAAGTGAGATATTGCGGAAAAGCAGGGAATTTCTTACAATTGATGGTGGTCTGACCCNTACTTATGACTACTAACTAATATAGCAGATGAAAGTGAGATATTGCGGAAAAGCAGGGAATTTCTTACAATTGATGGTGGTCTGACCCTATCCGGTAATGAACCCCATGCAAGCCTCTGGATTGTGAAGATGTAATGAACCCTTAGAAGTGGGATTGTTGCATCGTGTAATGAACCTTGGCAAGCAGGACGGGATTGTGAAAGATATAATCAGATCTACTATGAATTGAAAGAAGCAACTGCCCTCCTAAATACTCCACTAGAGTCTGCTATAGAGAAAAAGGGTCATGACTATGAAAAGAACCCTCCGAAATTGAACCAGAAAAAAAAAATGTCGCTAATAGTTGCTAATAGTTGCTTAAAAATAAAAAATAAAAAGAAGAATTGTAGTAGTAGTAAGTAGAACCAGAAAGAATTGATCTATGACTCATTCCAGAGACGAGTATACTTCTTAGAGCATACACTCGTAGGTACTACTTAGCCAGTTATCATTTACTCTGGTATATTTACCCTACTATTTTTTTCATATAAGTGCTACACCAGGTATATTTTATAAAAAGTGAATTGTCTATAAATTCTATTCAGTACAAAAGTAGGCAGAACTATGTCTTCATTCCCATTCTACATAGACAATATGCGAGTCCAAGCTTTGTGTGTGTGGCCGGCTTCCCATCAAAGTGGTCCACATCCCTTAATGGACTTCGTAGCAACATCCCTTAATGGGCTTCGTAGCAAGGTTGAAGGATCTGTGCATCAGTACGTTTGGATAAAGGGCCCGAAGTGAAGAGAATTTCGAGGACTTAAAGGGAAGGAGGTTTCAAAGTAAGTAAATGAGCAACTTTACTAAGGGTAGATAAAATGTGTTGGTGGGACGATTGGAAATGACCTTCATGTTAGATTCCTATTGTTACGTGAGGTAGTCATTGCCTAAAAAACATAGTGCACTGCGTACTTGACGTAACAAGAATCTAAAAGTGTAGTAGTTGTTAGATTCTTGAATACGTCTAATACTGGGAGTTATGTTCATTCGTTGATAGATCCCCAATAAGTGGGAATCCGCGTAATTATATAGCGAGCCAGTGAATACCGGAGAGTGAAGCAGGGCGGTTAAACGCCATGTCACGAGGTAAGGTGAATCGATGAGGCCAAGTCACGGGTTAAGGTGC
The DNA here is from genome assembly GCA_002370835.1 of Metschnikowia continentalis. NCBI lineage: Eukaryota > Fungi > Ascomycota > Pichiomycetes > Serinales > Metschnikowiaceae > Metschnikowia > Metschnikowia continentalis. Next base: position 13,228 of record NLAO01002054.1, on the reverse strand, counting down.
CTTGGATGAGTCACTGGCATTCGTAGGCTCGAAGATACCTCTATGGGTAGTGTGTCTACCCATGGTAGGTCTAACAGTAGTATAGTAGAATGATAGTATATATATAATGATAAGTCTCAGGGAACAGAAGTAAAGCGTTTCAAACTACTAAGTTTCAAACTACTAAGTTTCAAACTACTATGTTTTAAACTACTATATTTCAAACTACTATGTTTCAAACTACTATGTGTTGCAATATTCTTCAAAGACTTGAATTTGTAGACCTGTTTTGTATTTACTCAAATCAACTGGACCTACCACACGGTTCTTTACGTACATATGTATTCATTCTTTCATGAAAAGTAATCTAATACCAAAAAAAAAAAAAAATTTTCTTGTGATTTCGATTTTTATGTGGTGTTCAGAGTTTATGTTTTTTCTCACCAGTACTGGATTCAGGAAAAAATGCGCCTCCCTTTTCTCACATCCTCACTTCACATCCTCACCTCCTCTCTTCAGTTCACTCACTCTACTCATTCTCCCCCGTTTTTCGACCACCATAAGAAGTGTACTATTATACTACAGTGTTTTTCAAAACTATTCAAAGGAGCGCGACAAAACTACTCAAACCAGCATGACAAAATGTTTCGAACCAAGAAGACAGAATGGTTCAAACCAAATGGCGTAGTTTCATACTACTACTACTACTACTACCTTATTAAAATTCAATATTCTGAAATCTTAAATCTGGACGATTGCATCATATGGTACTACATTTAGGACAAAAGTCTTGCAGTACCAATCAAGGGTGAAAAACGGAGTGAAACTCAACTGGGTTTCCTTGTTATCCTGTATACAACAACTTGTCCATTCGGTTTGAAAGACTGTGCAAAGGGGTACGAAACTTTTTGAACTTATTGGTTTGAATCATGTTGTCGCGCTGGTTTGAATAGTTTTGAAAAACACTGTAACAATATACAATACTACAGTGTACAGGAAAACGGGCTTATATTCATTGAAAGGGATTGGAAGGACCAGCCCCCTCTATTAAACTGTCATTGTCATCAGGTCAAAGTCTATGGTTTTGAACACATTCCTACCATTCAAATTGAAGTTTATCCCTCTCTATAGCAGAGTGAGTTTCCACCGGATTCTTTTCTTCATCACCAAGGACTGCAACTACTTACTGCCACAACAAAAGTGTGTACCGGATGGAGGTCTCCCGAAATTACTTTTTGCTCGACTAAAAGGCCAACAAAATCATGTGGTTACTCCTCATATACTCTGAGTGAGTGATTAGGAAGCATAGTATACGGATTACTGTTTTAATGGCCTAAGTGGGAAGGACTCAAAGATCTGGACATAATTGTCGAGAAAGTAATAGTTAAAAATCTTGACTGAGACGAATCCAAGAAGTATCTCAAATATCTAAAATCTATCTTTTTCTGAAAAGGAATGTTTCCTTAGAAGAGAGAAGGTTCACTTGGTGAAAAGCCAAATTCGCTGTTGAAAAACGGTAACAAGGTGAACGCGCTCAGTATCCCCAATGGCTTGCAGGGATAGCGCGCTAACAAGCACCTGTTCTTCATATGAACCTGTTCTTCATATACACCTGTGGTTACTGCAACCGCCTGGTGCCGTGAAGGTAGACCTCCCACATATATAAGGGAGTCTGGACCTTATCCATCTTTTAAGCAACTCAATCAAATATCATCTGTCTATCATCTGTCTGAGGCAAGATGTCTCCAAAGACCAGACCCACCAATACTTCAATGGACACTGAAAACCCTACATCTTCTTCCTCTCTTGAAGTAAACACCCTTGAAGTGTTTACATACCCTGACGAGACTATGAGGACACTATCCTTTAGTAACTGTCCACTGGACATCACACCATGCTTAATCTATGGTCCACCTGGTGCCGCAACTTTCGTTGCGGAAGATGCGTTATCTAATCTACATTTGCATAGTCTGCATATATGTTCAGTCGATGTAAACCTCATAGGAGGACAAAAATGGTCTAGAGCTGACACACTATTACAGTGTTTTTCAAAAGTATTCAAACCAGCGAGGCAAAATGATTCAAACCAGCGCTGCAAAATGTTTCGAACCACCCTAGCAAAATTTAACAAACCAATAATTCAAAAAGTTTCGTACCCCTTTGCACAGTCTTTCAAACCGAATGGACAAGTTGTTGTATACAGGATAACAAGGAAACCCAGTTGAGTTTCACTCCGTTTTTCACTCTTGATTGGTACTGCAAGACTTTTGTCCCAAATGTAGTACCATATGATGCAATCGTCCAGATTTAAGATTTCAGAATATTGAATTCTAATAAAAGTTGGTGTGAAACATTACGCCATTTGGTTTGAACTGTTGGAACAGTGATATGCAGGAATAGACGAAGAGTGGACGACGTACCGCGGAAAAGGGAGCGGGCGGGAACTGAAGAGGATATAGAATAAGAGACGACGTTGAGTTGAGTATAGCTTAAAAGGAAATCGTTCCAGTTTATGCGTTAGTAGATGACAAAATGCAACATGAAACATTCTGTCTTCTTGGTTTGAACCATTCTGTCTTCTTGGCTCGAAAAATTTTGTCATGCTGGTTTGAATAATTTTGTCACGCTGGTTTGAATAGTTTTGTCGTGCTGGTTTAAATATTTTTTTGAAAAACACTGTATACCAATTGGTATATTGAACGTTCAACATTTTCACCCTCCAGTAACCTGCACATAGCACATTACTGGTCTGCATACAACACACCTACGAAGTACCTTGACTCTGTATGTTGACAGGTTAAGCCTAGATATCAAACATATCAAACATATACTGAAAAGAACATTTGATCACGTCCATCAAATAAGTATTTAAACATATACAAATAAGCATTTAATATTAGATAGAAGTGGTAGTAGTAGTAGTAGTAGTAGTAGTAGTAGTAGTATGTCTACCTAGTAGTAGTAGTAGTAGTAGGAGTAGTAGTAGTAGTAGTAGTAGTAGTAGTAGTAGTAGTAGTAGTAGTAGGAGTAGTAGGAGTAGTAGGAGTAGTAGGAGTAGTAGTAGGAGTAGTAGTGGTAGAAGTGGTAGTAGGAGTAGTAGTAGGAGTAGTAGTGGTAGAAGTGGTAGTAGGAGTAGTAGTGGTAGAAGTGGTAGTAGGAGTAGTAGTAGTAGTAGGAGTAGTAGTAGTAGTAGTAGTAGTAGTAGTAGTATGTCTACCTAGGAGTGCACTAACATAAGTCGACTAGTAATATAGTAAAAGTGTTAGTATTAGTATGGTAGAATTACAGTAATAACTAGTTTTGTTAGCGGTATAGTTAAGTCAGGTATATTATTACAGTAGTAGTGGTAGTGTTATGTTCTTTGATACATTCATGCCTTACTAATACTATGCTCGTTGATGGTTCGTCAAAGAGAGGGACCGAAGTGACTTAAATAACTTTGAGAGAAACATGAAATTGAAAAACTCTCCACCAGAACAATGATAAGGATTGTTCTAGAATATTCGAAAGGACCATCATAGTACGTTGCACAACCATGGCCGTCATTAAAAGTCGCTTAGAGTTCTCTCTTCGAGGAACCATCACCGAATATAGTAACGATTAGGCATAAATGTACTAGAGATCTAACAAGTAGTAGTCAGTAGTGATAGTCAGTAGTGGTAGTCAGTTGTAGTAGTAGTCAGTTGTAGTAGTAGTCAGTTGTAGTAGTAGTCAGTTGTAGTGTTAGTCAGTAAGAGTAGGTCTAGTATCAGTACTACTAGTAGTGGGAGTAGTATAAGTGGTAGTACATTGTATAGTACATTGTAAGAGTAGTAGTAGTAGTAGATTGTTAGTTGAACGAGAAGTCTAGTTCAAAGCAGCCAAAGCCTTTTCTGCAGTCTCGGTAGCAGAAGCTGGGTTCACTCCAGTCACTAACTTTTCATCAGTAACGGTGAAAGAAGCCCATGGATCTGCAGGTTCAATATAGTTGGCACCGGCATGCAAGGAACCCTCTTTAGGAGTCTTTAAGTTCCTGGCCTTCATAATATGGTCCACTTTCAACAACTTCTCTCCGTCATCCGTGAAACCGGTCAAGTTTTTACCTTTAATAAAGTAATCGCCATTTTCGGTTTTGATGTTTTCGAAGATAGCTGGGCCATGGCAAACAGCTGCAACTACACTACCCTTTTTGGCAATAGCTAAAATATGCTTGTGCAAATCCTTTGCTTCAGGGAAATCAAAAATGGCTCCATGTCCACCAGCAGCAAAAAAGACATCATATTCAGAAGCGTCCACATCTGAAGCTTTCTTGATATTTTTGATGGCCTTGATAAATGGGTGCGTCTCATCATTGACAATGACTTGAGCCTCAGCAAAGTCTCCCACCAACGAATGTTCGTCCCATCCAAAAGTACCAGTTTCAGAAACCAAGGTCACATCAGCTCCACCATCAATAAATGCCTTCCATGGGTGGTAGGCTTCATCAAAAAAGACTCCAGTCTTGGCTCCATCATCGTAGAAAGCCCCGTAGTAACTGGAGAGTGCGAGTAAGACTTTGACCATTGTAAAAATATTCTTGTTTTTGTTTTTGTTTTTGTTTTTGTTTTTGTTTAGTGTTTTGAGCTGATGAAAAAATTAACATCTACAGGGAATGATGCCTTATATATTTCATTTTGTTGGGAATGGCGCAAGTGTATCTCCATTACTACTGTGGTAATAGAGATAAGCGCGCAGCTCAATAAGTGTAAGCGTGGAGGTCTACGTCCGCACCGCTCATAGTGGAAATCAAGGTCCACACTCACTGTGGTACTTGCTCACGTGACAGTGGAAATGCACCTCCGCATATGGTGTACTAAGTCAGGACCAATTTCCACAACCAGAACTATTTATTTTTGAACTTCTAAATATGTTATCTGGAGTGTACTCTAATAATAAGTGGAATTAGTGACTAGTCTGGTCCTGACTGAATCCATATTATACCGCATACTCTACTTTTCGTGTATACTGTACCATAGAGAATCAGTCATAGCTGTAGTTGGTATTCGATATACAATTATCAGTTGATATAATAGCAGATTAGTTGTATGGATGATAAAATACTTAGTCAATATATTAGTAGAGAAGCTATGTGCCTCATAAAAAGACTAGACAATGTAAAGGAGGCATGTGCTCATTCTAATGACCATTGAACTTAAATAGGTATACTTGATACTAGGAATTCATACATGATCAGCTTTTCCTTATATACTGTGTCACTGTCTTAGCGTACCAGAATAAGAGATTATTACAGTGTTTTTCAAAACTATTCAAACCAGCGCGACAAAATGATTCAAACTAGCGCAACAAAATGTTTCAAACCACACTAGCACAATTAAACAAACCAATAATTCAAAAAGTTTCGTACCCCTTCGTAAAGTCTTTCAAACCAAATGGCGTAATGTTCCACACCAACTGTCATTAGAATTTAATATTCTGAATCTGAAATCTGAAAATTTAAATCTGGACGATTGCCTCATATGGTTATACATTTGGGTCAAAAGTCTTGCAGTACCAATCAAGGGTCAAGAACCAATCAAGGGTCAAGAACCAATCAAGGGTGAAAAACGGACGGAACTGGTTATGTAATCATTCATATTACTAAGCAAAGAAGTATATGAGAAATTACACGGGCCCCCGTATCTACAATTCTTTTGTACTAGTTACTCTTTAAGTCTATTTGAACTACTGTAGTGTAATAAGTTAAGTGTATTAGTTTTGTAAGATTGGTTTGAAAGACTGTGCGAAAGGGTACGAAACTTTTTGTCGCGCTGCTTTGAATAGTTTAGAAAAACACTGTATAGCTAAAAACCACCAGCTATTAAAATTATATGTTTAGATATTGATTACGTAATCTTGAACTTAACTTAAAGAAGTAAAAGAAGTTAAAAAATTAAATAAATAACGTCATATGCTTTGTTACATTCTGATTATGTGCAGTACTCCGTTTTACAGTTTTTTTCAAAACTATTCAAACCAGCGCAACAAAATGTTTCGTACCCCTTTGTACAGTCTTTCAAACCAAATGGACAGGTTGTTGTATATAGGTTAACAAGGAAACCAGTTCAGTTCCGTCCGTTTTGACCCTTGATTAATACTGCAAGACTTCTGTCCCAATTGTAGTACATAAGAGGCAATCGTCCAGATTTAAGGGGTGATTTCAGAATATTGCATTCGAATAAAAGTTGATGTGAAACATTACACCATTTGGTTTGAACCATTCTGTCTTCTTGGTTCGAAACATTTTGTCGCACTGATTTGAAACATTTTGTCACGCTGGCTTGAATAGTTTTGTCGCGCTGGTTTGAATAGTTTTGAAAAACACTGTAGTTACTGTAAGGATAGCTTGTATACACTCCTGTAATCTGTATAGAATCAATCCAAGTCCTTAGTAAACATCAGTACCTCTAGACTAATTAATATTGGTATGTCCTCCCTCAGTTGATATAAATTTTTGGTGGTGTTATAAAATAGCGGAAGTTTGTCCTTTTATATGGTGAGGCTTCACATGACCAAAGTCACGTGAGTGGTAGTGTTTCCCCAACAGAAGCGTACACTTGTAGATCTCTTACAGAATAATACTAACTTAATGTATTTTTTAAGATGTTTTAAGCTAGATGATATTTAGTATGTGTCATAATATTGAATTATATGGGTACTACTTGAAGTAAATAGTGAGTACACTAATATTGAATCACGTGACCTCGATAAGACTAAAAGGAGCGAAAGTAAAAAAAAAAAGTATCTGTAATTAACTGAGACAAGCAGAAATTGGTATTATGTTATATAAAAGGATCTAGGTTGGTTTTAAGTCCGGGAAAAAGGCCCTTCTTGTTTTTGCGTCTAGATGTGTCACAATCCATTCTCAATGCAACTCAAGCCTTTTCGCAGCCAAAGTTGCACCCTCTCACTCAATAACATGGCCTTACAGTGCATTGAATGGCATTCGAGTGTATCCACCAAAAGAGATGAAGGTTATTAATGGTCATTTTTATTAAAAAATTGGTGCAAAAAAACCCACAGCTCGTGCTATACTCACATTCGAGAAGGAGTACTTCCCTAAGTGGAACTCTCCGAGACCAAAAGAAGGAGACAGACTGTTCTAATTTGAATCTACGTTCCTAAAGAATTTAAGAACCAATCCATTACCCTAAATTGAAAGAGAGAAAAGCATGGACTCAGAAATTTTGATTGTGGGTTAAAATGGGGGTGAGTATGACTTACCAGAATGAACATACATTTTACAAAGTTGATAATTGTGTGTAAATACACTCTCTGAGTAATCAAAGTGATAAATTTGCCGTGTAATGAAAACAAAAAGGTTTGACTCCCTGTTGGTAATGTTGCACTCACCTTAGCGAAGGTACCTGTATCGTGAAATGCGGAGGGTGCTGGGTTCTGTACTTTCGCTCACATGTGTATGTGCACCATTTGCTTGTACTTACCACTTTTCATCACTCCAAGATCAGGAGAAACACTATCTTGATATTGAAAAACAACAGGTATCGATCCAATAATTTTAGTGAAGTCACTCAATTATCAATTATTAAATTAGTTAGTTGAGAATTGGTTATACTATTCCATCTCACCATGGGGCTGAACCCACCCACTTTAGCAGCCAAGATAGGCCTAAAGTTGGGAAATTATCCAAGAGAGCGTTTTAAGCCCGTTTTAGAAGTCATTGAAACGGATGATGGACTGGATACTTACTCCACTGCACAAGAAACCGTTATTCCTGAGCCTCTCAACAGTTCTGCTGAGCCTTTCAACAGTTCTACCGAGCCTCTCAATAGTTCTGCTGAGCCTCTCAACACCCTTTTCAAATCTTCTACCTGTGTTGAGCTCATCCCAAAGTCTACTTCTGACAAGTCAGCTCTGGACCATTTGGACACTGGTGTAAGTGCAAATATCAGAGACCCTAATTTTGGTTATGGACATGATGAAACTCTGAACAAGGCGAAGAAAGTCTCTTTCAAGGTATTAAAAGCAAAAATCATCTTCAGTCGAAAACTCAAGGACTTGTTGCTGCCAAAAGGTCTTGCCTTGTTCAAGAAGGAAATGCCTGCTTCCCCCGCGATTGGGTGCGAAAACGTGGACTCAACACCAAAGAGTCTCAAAAGACAACAAAACAAGCACGCGATCCATTTCCAAGCCACCAGAAAATGGAGCAAGTTGCTTGAAAGATTTAGACTCTTGAAAAGACATAATGACTGTTATATTCAAAGAATTTCTGTTTGTGATGATCCCAAATGTCCAGTGAAAGTCCGCAAAGTGTACCGTCTTTCCGCGAGTCGCACTTTTTGCCGGATTTACGCATTGAGAATAGATTGCAAAACAATGAGCTTCGACTTGGTCAATTTACAGGAACCCAACCAGCCCTCCGAGGCAATGGGAACTCTTAAAATGACGCCTTTAAATTTAAATGGTGGACCGGTGAGAAATATATATCTTGGTGAAAAGAGTTCTGAAATCCTGGCCAATCAGATTTGTTCTCACATTGATGAGTCTAAAACTTTGGTTGCAGCTGAAGAAGATACCGAGCTCAAACCCAAAATTAATTTCGAAGTGCCAATCTCCTATACTGTTGGTGACACAACTTTCTATAAATTTAGAGATTTGTGGCCTGTCGAGAAGTGCTTACTGAGCCAAAAAAGCAGAAATCCTGACCACACAACTGACTCTGTTTCTCCTCAGAAAGAAATTACTGATACTTTGGTTTCGAAGGGAAAAAATACCATCATCGAAATCGAAACAGTATCTACTGAAGTATCAACAGAAGTGGATCAAACCATTTTCAAGGCATTAGTCCTTTATTCTGCTAAAAACCAGCCTAGGAATCTCACCACTACCGTTCCTTCTCGTATGACCCGAAAGAGTGCCTCTGCCATTGTTTCTGACTGCAATATCAATCTGACTGGGACATACAAGCTCAAGGGCTTACTTTGGATTGCTCTTGATATGCAATTCATCTTGGGACCCCATCTCAATTCTTCCAATGAGTTTAATTTTCTACTGGTTGACTTGACAACTCTAAAAAAATCCAGAACAGAAAGAGAAATGAACGAGTACATGGAGTACATGAGATCTGTGATAACCCTCCAGGCAATAAATAAAATTGGAAAGCTAGTGGAGTTCTACGATAATGGTTATAATGATGAGGTTAATGGTATTACTAGAAAGCCAGTACCTGTATTCATTTGTGTTTCCGAAAAGGAAGTGACTCAAGAATTTCCTTTACTGGTTCTGGAACTACCAGTTCCTGACCAGCTTTCTCACTTGAAAGCCGTGGTGCTCAAACAGGATGTGTTAATGGACCGATACGAGAAGACGTTGGTGGACCATTTCTATGTGGCTGACCAACTTGAAAAGTATCTTAACTCTCTCTTGTAACAACTCAGAGCCACGGGAAAATTTTTCGTGAAAATATGTACCGACATGGCCGCCCAGGACCTCTCGAATGATGTCTTGAACAACTACGAAGACAGGTTTCGTTTAGTGCTGGAAGAATTGGCACAAATGCAAACTATGGACCTCAGTGCAAGCAATAGTCTTTCGAAAATGCAATTTGGTCACAGAAAGAGCTTAAAAAATGTACTCTTTGGCTACAAAAATGCTTATGACGTTAAGGAGAAGAGTCTGAACCATTTCCACCAGCTTTGGGTGCAAATATTAGGTAAGAAGCCACTCACACCCAAAAAATTGGAGGATGTGATTGGCTGCTCAAGTCTTGAGAACCAAAAGGATTTCTATGAAGAATGCTATCGTTTCAAAGCCTTTGACGTCTTACTGCAAAAATGTGACCGCCTCAAAGCTCTTTACAAAAAAGTGAGCAAGGCGCGCGAGCAGTTGCAGCTAACATATGTCGACGTGATTCTGACCTACATGAAACACGTTTACGATTTGCCAGAAAAGAAGACGATTGACAATGAAAATTACTATGACATTAATAATGACAGTGACAGTGACAATGACAGTGACTATGACAATGACAATGATCATGACTATGACAATGACAATGACTATGACAATGATTATGACTTTGACAATAATAATCTACGACGAACGGACTGACTGACTAGCTGACTTAAACTTTGCTAGTAAGAAAGACAACTACAATAAAGACTGGTTTAATGACTAAAGGTGATTGAAAACTTTGGCCACTAATTTATATTGGAGGGAAATGGTGAAGGATTTGGCACTGGCAGGTGCGTTTTTGGGACGAGATTGGGGTGGTTCTCAAACGCTTTGCGGTAATGAACCCCAATGTAAGCCTTGGATTTTGAAAGAATGTTGATGAACCCTTAAAAGTGGGATTGCATCATTCGAGTAATATGAGCCTTGGCGAACATGACGGGATTGTTAAACAAAGCAAATCTGAATCACCCTAAACTCAACCCAGATAAGAAACTGCCTCTCCAAATATTCTACTATAAACCTGCAATAAAGATGAATGGTCATAAATATGACGAGAACCGAGAGACATTGCTTCAGACTCAAAAACAATGTTACTAATTAGAAATTGTAAAAGAAAAAAAAAGTATGTGTAGACCAGTAACTATTAGAGAGTAGAGTAAGAGTTAGATTCAATCATTGGTGGCCGATAACTAGTGCAAACGTTATATTAAGTCGTTTCCCATAAGTAATTGACGTCTACAGGATTATGCCATAAGTTTTTGCTACTGATTGTATAAGTGGCTGGTGCAGATAATAGACGTGTTCTAAGCTAGTACAGTATTTTTCAAAACTATTCAAACCAGCGCGACAAAATAATTCAAACCAGCGCGATGATTCGTACCTTTTCGCACACAGTCTTTCAAACCGAATGGACAAGTTGATGTATACAGGATAACGAGGTGTAGATTTGATAATGCCATATCAGCTAGAAGTGCTGGGGAATCAGGCGGCCCGTGGGGTAACCATGGTTCAAGATCCAGAGGACCCTTCTTGCTTTAGGATATGGATCTCATAGTCTCATCTAGACTGAAGTAGTGTAATTCTCATTATCACTACCAGAAGGTTTTGGTGGGTCTGGTTTTGGGAGGCATCTTGGCATGTCTCCCTCTGTAGAGATATTGGATTAGTTATCTAAAAGAAGTTAGGTCGCGAAGGCCTCCTTATATATGTAGGAGTTGGCCTTCACTCATCCTCTGTTGTTCTCGACAACTGAAGCAAGTGAAAATAGTCGCGCAGTACCCAGCAAGCCTAGAGCGCTGTGCGCGCTCAGTCGGTGCTATTTTCCAACACGAGGAAACCAGTTCAATTCCGTCCGTTTTGACCCTTGATTGGTACTGCAAGACTTTTGTCCCAAATGTAGTAACATATGAGGCAATCGTCCAGATTTCCGATTTCCGATTTCCGATTTCCGATTTCAGAATATTGAATTCTAATCAAAGTTGGTGTGAAACATTACGCCATTTGGTTTGAAAGACTGTACGAAGGGGTACGAAATTTTTTAAATTATTGGTTTGTTTAATTTTGGTAGTGTGGTTTGAATAGTTTTACTACGCTGATTTGAATAGTTTTGAAAATCACTGTAATCAAGCTGAAATGTTTTGCTTGAACTCTCACCACAGGTGAAATTTAGCTAGGTCTAGATTAGGTTCTGTTCCGAAATTATACAAACCATTGGTATTTATCTCAGACTTTATTTTCAACTAGAGAGTTTTTTATATACTAAGTTGGCTTAGCTTTCACTACAAGAAAAACAGCTAGAAAATCGCCGATACAATTAAGTACATCAGTGGCAGTACTCAAGTATTTCTCTTGTCTGTTGCTAAATGTGGCAATAAGGCCTACGAGTGCTACTGAAGTTCAATCCAGCAGTTTATTTGCTTACCGGACATTGCTACAGCACCGTATGCTCTGATGATCCCTTAAGACAAGGGCCTACGCTGAGAGTCGAACCGTGGTATATGCTGCTTCAAAAATAATATTAGTAGCAGGAATTCTCACTAGTAATGGTATTGCAATATCAGTAAAAAATTACCATGGGATCTCTCCTCTATAAATAGCTCTCTAGGGATAGGAACCCCACATCATGAAACCAGAGGTGATATTGGCTTGATAAGGCAGTACATGTTACTCTTGGTGGGCAACCAATGAGTATAGCTAAGAATTAACTTTGCCATCAAAATTAGTCAAACACTTCATTAGTACCACAGTCTCCGGAAATCTTCAATGGTCAAATAATAAATACTACAATCCCAAGAATCCAAAAGGGCTTACGTCATGAATTTATGGTAAGTTTGATACAAATTTGGTTTCAAAGTTCTTGGTGTGACTAAATAAAATTAAAAAGTCAACGATTCATATTTTTAGAGTACATTTATCGAGTTGTGGTACTCGTAATGCTCTGTGGTATTCGAGTATCAAGCCTAAATTTTCAAAATGGATTACTAAAATTCAAGTCTTATATTAGATGCAGCTCTTTGATGTATGTATCAGTGTGTGGTGCTTTTGTGATGTGGAGTATGTGCTTATTCTCGCGGATTGAGGTAAACTGCTCTCTTGTACCACGTCCTTTCTTATCTCCGTTTCCACCATCAAACAAAGAACGCTTTGCCTTTTGATGCCTCGAGACCAGAAAAGAATTTATAATCGCCTTGAATTCGTTTCGATTACTTTAATCTTCGAAATTAATTCCAACCGTGTTTTCTATGAGACAACACCAATCAACTTTCGCACCCACAGAAGGTGGAGAGAGAGACCCCCACTTCAAAGAGAACATGATATTCTCTACAACAAATAGAGCTACTAATAGAAACAATGAATTCAGTTCTGTCAAGAAACGTCTCAATATATGGGATTCTGATGTGGTGTCTGCCTGTGAGTCTCCCGAAACTTTAATATTTGACACTTTAAGTGGAGCAACAACATATCAGGGACACCAAAACACTATGAAATCCTCTTTGGCCATACGAAAGCCAAAAGCCACCTTCAAGGAAAAACTCCAGGGCTTATTACTGCCAAAGGGAATTGCCTTGTTCAACAAGGAAATGCCTGCTTCACCTGGAATTGGGTGCGAAAACGCGACTCCGGTCTCAGTACCCAAAAACCTCAAGAGACAACAAAACAATCACGCGGCCCATTTCCAAGCTACCAAGAAATGGAGCCGCTTACTTGACAAAATCCGACTCTGGAAAAAGCACAATGCATGCTATATCCAAAGAACGCCGGTGTGCAATTTCCGTGAGTGTCCTGTTGAGGACCAGAAAGTGTGCCGTATTTCCGCGAG
>NLAO01002048.1:0-36619 GCA_002370835.1 Metschnikowia continentalis | reverse complement strand
CTCTAATACTACACTACTATACTCTAATACTACACTACTATACTCTAATACTACACTACTATACTCTAATACTACACTACTATACTCTACTGGATGTACTGGGTCTGAATAAACATTAATATAGCAATGTTTGTTTTCGAAGATTAGGAAACAGTAACAAAACGATGACCACCACATTGAGAACCAGATCCCCACTTATAGAGAGAGTTACATCAACTTACTTTAAGGGACTTTTGACTAGGAACAGTATACAACTTCCTGATTATACCTCTACACGTGTGAGTTGTTCAAACGGTTATGAGCCCTGACTATACTATACTATACTACATTACACTACACTACACTATACTATACTATACAGTGTTTTTCAAAAGTATTCAAACCAGCGCGGTGAATTGTTTCGAACCAGGAAGACAGAATGATTGAAACCAGCGTGACAAAACGATTCAAACCAATAATTCAAAAAGTTTCGTACACCCCTAACAAATTGTTGTATACAGGATAACAAGGAAACCCAGTTCAGTTCCGTTCGTTTTTCACCCTTGATTGGTATTTCAAGACTCCCAAATGTAGTAAATATGAGGCAATTCTCCAGATTGAAGATTTCAGAATATTAAAAGTTGGTGTGAAACATTGCGCCATTTGGTTCGAAAGACTGTGCGAAGGTGTACGAATTTTTTTGGTAGTGTGGTTTGAATCAGTTGGCCGCATTGGTTTGAATACCTTTGAAAAACACTACACTATACTATACTACACTACACTATACTATACTACACTACACTATACTATACTACACTACACTATACTATACTACCCTACACTATACTATACTATACTACACTACACTATACTATACTACACTATACTATACTACACTACACTATACTATACTACACTATACTATACTTGCTAGAGGAGATCCAAAATTAACAGAGCACAACTCATACAGAGATTGAACTCACGTGCCCTTTTCATCAGTTCACCGGCTACCCGAATTGCCACAGGACTAATCAATAAAGCTGGTTGCTGTCATAGTGACCAATTGGATCTGTTTTCTTAGGCTCTGTTTATTTTGTCTAATTAGTTGGAACAAATTTGCCCAGTCGAGACCTTTTTAGTTGCTTTCCGTTAGAATATGTATCTAGCCTCACCTCAGAAGCTGTTCAGTTAGGTCACGTGACTAAGACAAGATTTCTTCTTTATTATATTCTTATATCATTCCATTCCATAAAAAAATATAACATACATTCCCTAATAAATCTTAATTGAATCTATGATTCGATATCTATTTCAATATCTATGATTCGATATTCTATGACCAATTGCCCAATTTCTTATATGCAGTCCACTACTAAAATTTATGAATTATCAATTAAAAATCCCATTAAATTTCTTTTTTAAAACATTCACCTATGAGACTTCTACGTCCATCATCTGAACAAATGGTTTCTGCTCCATAGGCTGGAATACCCCTGGCGTATACTCGCTCACATGGTCCGTAACACGAGTGGAACTATACCCTGGAGCCTTGACGGCCCGAGGAATGGAGCTAGTAACCACTTCCACCTCCTCTTCCTCCGAGTAACTCGCCTGGGCCATAGAAATCTCTAGTCTCTCCAAATCATACACCACGTACGCATTTCGGAGGAAATTATCCCCCAAAATCGCATGTGGGTACATGTAGTTATGATTTCCGGTACGCAGGGCAGCCAAGTAGCATACATTTCTATGTTTGGTGACCAAATTGCGTATGGGAACCTTTATTTTGATGCCCAGGAAATCATAGACCATGTTGCCAGAGCTCATTTTGTAGATACAGTCCACCACATAGAGACCAGCTGTTACAGCATAGGAACCCAGCATCAGCTTAGCTAAAGCTCTTATCACATTATGTGGTAAAGACTGGAAAGAAGATCCCGAGTCTAAGAAGGCCACTATAGGTTCATTCAACACAGTGATGTTGTTTGTTTCGTTCTCCAAATACATCTGGTTGAGCACAATACACGACAGATCAAACTGTTTTAATGTCTTGTGTCTATAGATGTACGGTACGGTTTGCAATTGGCCAAGATACTTCTTATGGTCCACAGCTCCAAAAAGAATCGACCCCGTGGGTTTCTGCTTCTTATTCAAGTACAACGAGTACATGACTCTGTTGATTATACCCGAGGTTTTCAACTGCATGGGGAAATTCGGGTAAGTATAATTGTAATGATCTCTAAGGAAGGTCAGTTCTCCATGTATGGGACCGACTCCCAATACACCTTGTGTACTCAGAGTTCTATTGGCCACTGCAAAAGTTGTAAGCATTTCAGTATTTCCAAAACCAACGATATCCGTGCCCCAGAAGCCTCTGGCGTAAGTACGGTCTTCGTAAACAATGTCAAATTCGGGTGTACTTTTGTTTTGGTGGAAGGTGTGAGATCGGGAGAAATTGAAGGACCCAAAAAAAGTACAAAACATTTTGGGATCAAACTTGGTTTTAATTGAAATATGCTTGACTATCATGGGTTTGGTTTCACACTCCAAATCACTTGCCATGACCCAGAAATCCGCAGATCCGGTATCAACCTGTACGCGACAGGTGTCTTTATTGGAGCCTACCAAAAGGAGGGTCAGGTAGTAGGATTTCATATTCGAAAGCATTACGCTAACAAAATTTTCTCTTTTTGATAAACCTTCATTGAGAGGAAGAGCATCTTGAAAAGAGTGTCCGTAGACCACTTCAAAATCCAATTTCAAGCTCTTTTGAGGGCTTGCTGCAGCTAAAGAGATGGAAAGTAACGCTAAAAAGCCGTTTATTGAAATCATAAAGTTTGGAAGGAGAACATTTTTCATATAAATAGGAAAATCATGGTTCAATGTTCTTTGTGTATCAAAGTGTGACTTCTAAGCTATGTAGCAAGTGGGTGCTGCAGGCTCATGTATAAATTCTGTTAAAGGTAACAAAATCTCATATCACTATGCGTGGCGGCTATTGTGCGTTTCCAGGGTATGTGTCATTCAGCCACTTGTAGTCCAAAATAAAAACAAAACCAGTCACTATGTGACCTTTACCCGCCGGAAATAACCTCTCCTTTTTTTTTTTGGGTTAAAATCCTTCATGTGAGTGATTATCTCCGGATTGAGCCAGTCATATGCCTCATCCCTAACTCCGCGAGTTGCAGCAACATGCATTCTATACATCCTGGTACAAGTAATGTAAGGTAAATTGGTATGATACTTTGGAATCGTAATTTATTTTATACTTTTCATAAATAATGGTGTGTATTGATAATATTTTGTGGTGTTAGGAAGTCTACAATCCCCAGCAATATGCAGGACTTCTCTGATTACTCAATTAAGAAATTGACCTAGACCAGAGAAAAACCAAACAAGACCCGAAAAACCAAACAATTAGGTCAGGTATATATTGAAGCATAATTCTGTGAGGCCTATATACAATCTGGTAAGCCCTCGGAATTGAGAAACGATATCTCTTATTTTATAAGCACCTGATAATTCAACTATATCACAATTTAGTAAACTGTAGTATGGTTCATCACATTGAATGGGTACTTTCATATATATAAAAAGTTTTAAAAAGTTAGGAATTGATGGAATATTCAGACTAGACTCAGTGGATATGGTATGCATGACCATAGTATCCACAGTACAGAGTCATCATAGTACCTAGTTAGAACATCAGACCATATCTCAACAATAGATGCATATTTGTAAAGCCCTGGTATAATCAATGGTACCATTTACGATACAATCCAGATTACCCTTTTAAGTCTCCAACAATAGTACCTTCTTAATACTTCTGGATGCTCCAGTATTTCCTTGATAAGTATTCTATATGGCCATATACGATCTTATAGTCTATACCATAGTTAAGCAAAAGTATTTAGATGTATTTTCAGTATATGTTTTAGCTTGTATTAATATACAGGGATATGTAAGTTGTACCTTACAAGACCAAAGTCCTAAGACGGGGTCCAAGGAAGCCTTATAGTGTTCCACTTGTTTACACCTGTACGTTTCATGTGGAAAAAACAACACATTTCTATGGGTTTGGCATCAAAACCCCTCAGAGGGAGACTCGTAGCCTGAGCGCCGCAACTCGCACTCCATTGTGCCCAGTTTCAATCCATTCGGAAACTACCGAACACTTGAATAAGTCGCTTGTCTGTCTCCAGCACCGCAGCCACTCATCCTGACTTTGGTCGTGTGAAGACCCCATCTCAATATAAACGAAGTCAATATCCAAAAGTCCCGAAATTTCAATTGAGGGAATATACAAAAATGCCTCCCAACACCACACCCATTAATTTTAATTAGTGTAGAGGTACTGATGTTTACTGAGATTTTGGACTGAATCTCTTCATTTTTATGTCCTGTATATAGCATTTCTCTCGTCGGCATATAACATATCCACGAAGTACCTTGATTCCGTACATGCTAAAAACTAGTTGATATGAATTTAGATGGCGCAGATTTGAAAAAGTTTCGAGCACCAAGCTAGTATGGTTTAGTGAGTTGGTAGTGTCAGAAATTTTTCCGCTAAATTTTCGTTGAGGTCTGAATTTCGCATTGTAGAATCATACATCTACTCAGCTCCTATATTCCATCAGTTAACAGTCCAGACATCAGTCTTGTACCCCAATGCATGAAATGGCCATAAATTAAGGTCCAATTGGTTAAGAATTAAAAATGCTCTGGATCTTAAGAATAGGTTTACACATCAGTTTATATTGGGGCACGAATTCACTAACAATGGGTTAATTATACTTTAGTTCCAGAATCTTGCCATGTCAGAGTGTTTTAATAGGTCAGTATTATCTGGTTATCTGATTGTCTGGTTTTTGTGATTGTCTGCTTTTTGTGATTGTCTGCTTTTTTTGTGATTGTCTAAAGTATATGTGGTCTAGAAGAAATTCTGAGTATGGGTTATGAACCCTGTGTATGTGTTATGAGCCCTGGGTGCTGGCTTATTGAAAATCAATTCCCTCAAGAAATGACATAACAAACCAAATAAATTCTCTCTATATTTACGAGATTTATTAAAACTGAGATGAATTATTGGATACTGACTCATCACCATTTGGATTTTTTTCTTTGACTATCACACCAAGATTCTGAGTGACACTCATGCCATATTATACATGACATCAATAGTCTGAACTATACTACTCTAACTATTTGAGCCATAGAGTCATACAGTTCTCCACAGTCCTAAAGGATATAGGAAATTCCAGATGGACAGTTGACCAATCAAACATACACCTCACCATATGTTAGATTTTTGTTATGTCAGGAACTCTGTATACTATGTTCATCGACGGTGATTTTTCAAAGGGAAGAATCGGAGCTGCTTATGGAAATTTTCAAGAGAGGGAAGTCTGAGTAGGGGACTGGGTAGGGGATTGAGCAGGGCATTGAGCAGGGGACTGAGTAGGGGACTGAGTAGGGGACTGAGTAGAGGACTGAGTAGGATGTTCAGTAGAGGACTGAGTAGGTGCCTTAGTAGGATGTTGAGTAGAGGACTGGTCATTGGTAGTATCAGGTAGAGAGACTTCATAATATCACAATAGGTAGATCACTAGTTATGGTGGACTTACCAAGATACTATTTAGTAGTATAGTATAGCCTGTAGTTTGTAGTCTAGTTTATCGTAGTGGTTATACCAGGTAAGGAAGTGTATTAGTGGTAGTAGTAGTATAAATCCACATGTAACAGGTTGTTACACTACCTTATCTCAGTCCACACATCATAAATCTATACTCCTAAACTTCACTATACTTTATCTCACTCTGGTACTATATCACACATTTCTCATGGCCTTGTACTTGCTCATTGCATCGAAATCCTATCAATTGTACTTCAATTCAGACCCAGCTCCAACCCGATTGACCCAATTGTTTCTTCAACTCATTTTATTGATGCTCTGCTTCACACTTTTCTTATACCATCTCTCGAAAGAGTACCAGACGACCATCGTGCTACCCCAGTATTTTCTTTCGTCCACGAATAAAGGCTTGAAGCAATTGAGTATTCATTTGGTTCTGGATTATTGACCATTGAAGTTTTTAATAATTACCCTTGGAATATTGATTTACTTCCAATGGGGGGAACATCTTTAGGCAAAGTTGTAGCGTTTTCTGGTCTTTTAGTAATAATCGCAGTGACCATTGAAAAAGAAATTCAACGACTCTCTTTGTTTGACGATAACTTAACTTTTGGTCTACACTTCTTGAATATGGCTAGGTAGTGATTTTAGTACCCACACATAAAGACAAGGTAGACCTTTTGGGTGGAATCTTGGTTTGGGTGATTTTGACCGTTTTTTCTGGTCGGGTCGGTTGTATATGGGCATCTAAGGTATGAGCTCGAGGAAAGAATCAGATGGATAGTTGGTTAACCAACATACACCTCACCATAGTGCTAGTTGGTAGACGGTAGACGGTAGTTGGTAGTTGGTAGTTGGTAGTCGGTAGTTGGTAGTCGGTAGTGGGTAGTCGGTACTTCTTAATGTTTATAGTAGTGTTTATACCTATAGTTATGAAAGTAAGTCGCTTAGATTGGATGCTCAATTTTAGGAAGCCATTTAAGCCTGTCTAGAAGTAGTCTAGAAGTAGTTTCAGTCATAGTATTGGTTAATATAGTATTGGTTAATATAGTATTTTTTAGTATAGTATAGTAGCAGTCGGTAGTCGGTAGTCGGTAGTAGTAGTAGTTTTCTTTAGAGCACCATACACTAGACACACTATATCATACCTTCTGTCGAGGCATTGACAATATCAAATTCTGAGTTAGAGGATCGATAGTGTATTTTTTTGACCAATTTATACTTGCGGATTTGTGTTGGAGGATTTGTATTTGTGGATTGTTAGCTGTGTTGTCAATTTGTAGTTGGTTGCTGTTTGTTGCTCAGTTGCTATTAGGGAAAGTGAGTGAACTTCGGAAATAGCGGGGTTTCAAGGGGTGAATCTGAAACAGACGGTCCGACTTAATGCAGTGCTGAGGACTTGAAACTGGGCTGAAACACCTTCTGTCGAGGCACTGACAATATCGAATTGTGAGTTATAGGACCAATAGTGTATTTTTTTTTGGTAATGAATCGAAAGAAGGGAATACCAGCTTTAATCTGAACTGACCCTGGGAATTCTGTGTTATGAGCCAGGCCGAATACGACCGAGTACATAGTTCTGCCAATATTTCGCATGAATAATACCAAGTACCATATATAATCTCACTATAGTACCTATAATATGAAGATGTATCATTAGGTTTGGAATTGGTAAGTATCAGTTAGGCAGCTTGATCAGTTTGAATTTTCATGGTGTTAGTCACTCCCAACGGACCATAACATTTAGTAGACTGAGATCACGAAGACTTGACCAGGGACACTATGCAGTATGTTTTGAATTAGAAGAAGAATTGGACTTTAAAAAAACTTTTTCAATCTTAATTAATTAGATGGTTCATTTATATACCAATGATATTCTTCAATTAGTTTAAAAGTCACCGGTTAGTATTCACATTATTCTCAGTATTCTCAGTATTCGCAGTATTCACAGTCTGAGTAAAAATATATCATAAATAGAAAAAAAAAAACGACCACGAGTCAAATCAAAGGGAGTTTTTGATGTAGAAGGAAATACTCAAGAAACCAGGAACTTTGAGCCATTGTGGTGACTAGTCAATGTGATAGTAAGAAGTCAATGTGATAGTGAGTAATGAGTCATAGTCCCACAAACTTTCTATACGTATTTTTTAAAGGGAATCGTTGGCCAAAATATCTTTAAAAGACGTAGGGTTTCAAAATATACTTCATTCAAACAAAATTCACTAAGATTTCTGTGGCTAATAGCTGATGGGTTCTTCAAGGTAGCATTCTTGGTTAAATTGTATGGCAAAAGGTTCTGCGTATAACAAGGATGTTTCCGTATATGGTCATCTTTCCATTAGAATCTTTGACGTTGCTGATTGGATATGGGAACTCACCATAATTAGACGACCTGGTGTCTAAATACTCATATAGGCAGTACACTACCCCAGGTGGATCTTTCAATTGCTATCACAGTCAAATTAACCTCTCTAATATTTTGTAGAATTGATCAGAAATTTAGAATTCCATCTAGTAGAATGTGGGTTTACCTCTGAGTCCATTCCATGTCCTAAAATGTATTCATCAATACCAGAAAATAGGAACAAGTTGTGCGATTTAGACTCATTATGAGCATCGCACGACATCATGAATAACTTCGTCGGTTGGTTGGTTGGTTGGTTGGTTGCTTGAATGTCCGACACGTAACCTTAGGAAAATCTTGGTCATCGTTTATATATACCCGGATCAATCTAGTAGCCCTTGAATATCAATAACCTAACCTTTCATGCATACAACAATGAACCATATCTTGTTGATACCCTTAGGTGTATCCCGCTATTATATATTAATTGATGCGTATTTATCACGACACACACAGACAGCGCCAGGATCGCTGCGGCAAATATTAGCAGCGCTGTCTATGAACCATAAGTCCTGCTTATGCACTAAATGGCTACATCCAACACCAAGCTGACGTCGTCAACATTTTGCTTTGAGAGGTCTTCCAATATCGGCAACAAGTCTAATAACTCGTTGTCGTGGGTATCGCTGAACCAGCTGGATATGGGCACGGCATGCAGTGGGTGGAACATGTATGAAGCAGGCGAGTTGTCGATGATGATGGACTCGCTTAACGGCCGTCCAATTTGGGATAAGTTCTTAATGAAGTTGCCTTGGTAATTGTAGCACGAGTCTCGGAACAACCGGTAGTGGATGCTCTTGCTGATGTCCAACCGATTCAACAATGGATCGCCGTATTTGGCCACGGATGCTGTGAAAACCACCACCTCGTACCATTGACCTACTTTACGTAAGAACTCATCAACCCCGGGTCTTTTAATCACGTACACGTGCTGTATCTGGTCGTCGATCTCCACGGGGATCACGAAGTCTGCAGTTCTCAAGTACTTGAACGATGAATGCACAAGCGTCTCATCCAAGTCAAGAATGAGGCACTTTTTAGTGCCAAACCGCTGTATATCTTTGCGGCCCAAGAGAAAGCCTGTTTCAGGATTGAACGATTGGCCGTCCTGGATCTTGGAGAGGTCACCCAACTCGCCCGATTCAACAGCTTCCTCGACGGATTCTGGCTTTCCGGGATCTGAGGCTGGTGAAGATACTTCAGCTTCTTCAGCTGGAACAACTTTATCGTGGTCCACTTTCACATGCTCCGTAACCACATCTTTAGATGTATCTTCTTTGCCTGCATTGCCAATGGGCTTGGGAACTTCCCCAATGTTGTTATTGTTGTTGTTCTCGTTGTTTGTGATTGTATCACCTTCATTGACAGAAGGATCGTCGTCCAAGGCGGGCTTGGAAGTGGCGGCCTTAGTGGACACTTGAGCCTCTGACTTGACGTCTCTTTTAGCGTCCCGAGCCGCCGAGCTGGGTTTACTGCCACCCACTTTGCTGGGAGCAGACGCCACTCGCCTGGTTGTTTGTTTGTGGTACTTATCGTCGGAGTCGTCTTTGGCGTCCGCGGTGCCACAACAAAGAAACGAGGAAAGCATGCCCATAATGTGAAGGATGTATTAGTAAGTATGCATCAACTGGGGTACGCAAATACTTGGGCCAGAACAGATGAATGGTCTGAATTTTTTGGGTTGATCTTTATGTAATCGCGTGACCTTTCTGATCCGATCTAATCTGTAATTTTTGATCTGATCTGATTGGTTCCGAGTTTTATATGTGATCTAAACTTATTATGTGATCTGATCCGATTAATTTTCTTTTTTTGCTGATCTATATCTTCTTCTTCTAACTCTGATTAACTCTTTTCTTCGTATTATTGATCTCACTCGGACTCTATATCTGACTGATTCGGAACCGGATCTATTATGATTGGTACAGAGTATGATGTATCACCTGGTTCGGATGGAGAATGATTCTATTATCTTCCGCTTTTGTCTATCACACAGCTCCTTAATAAATATAACCAATTAAGTGCGTCCACAAAATCTATAAGGGACGCGAGCACTTGTTGGCGGTGGGTTGGCGCTGATTGGGCTTGCGACAAGAGGACGAGTCACGTGCGCACCAGAAGCGGCAGAGAAGGTACGGAAATGAAGAAAGAGAGGGCAAGGCGAGGGATTTCGACACTTGAGGAAGGAGAGAGACGAAGGGACTCGGGGGCGAAGGGAGGAGTTGGAGTAGTAGTTACGGAAATTTTGGAGGGAATTTTTGTGCGCGATGAAAGCGCGGGAGTGAGAAGTGGAGCCGGCCCCCGGAATTGCGCAGCGGCGGCCAACTGGTGCCCCCGGAATTGGGCGACCCGCCCTCGGCCTTGCGTGGCGGATCTCCACGCGCTCGGGCATTCAAACCCCCCCGGATCTTGCACAAAGGTGCCCTCGGAACCCATGCCGCTCGATGCACGCCGTTGTTATATGCACGCCCAACATTGACCCACATCTGCCCCAACTTTACCTCTGCTTATCAAGCGGCTTATTGTATTATAGACCCAAAAAATAATTGTGGAGAAATTATGCTCATGCACTAGCAAGCATGCTTCAATGATGAATAAATTACTGTATGCAGGTCCCACTTACCCCCACTCCCCTAATGAAGTTTTGGGGTGGTTGCTGACTGATCACCACGTATAATTATTGGTCCGTTGAATTTACTTATTTGAGTATGCATATTAGGAAGCTTCCAAAAGTATATTTTTAATTCTTTATAGGCTATAAATACCTTTCTTCAAGGCATATATGCAGGACGGATAAATATTTCCTAGAAAAAAAAAAAAAAAACACAAAAAAAAAAAAAAAAAAAAAAAAAAAAAAAAAAAAAAACACCAAGTGGCGAAAACTCATGGGATTGTGGTGGTCCAGGTGTAGGGCCAGAATTCTGCTCAGGTGTCCAATCCTGCAGACACAACCACTACAAAGCCAACCCCCCCAATAAAGCCAATTTCAGAGCTAAAAAAAATTCTAAGCTGTTAAAATCGTAAATTATACAGCTGGTCTAGCTCCTTACATATGCACGAGATCAAAGGCGTGGTACATCAATGTATTAGGAAGAGAGGCATGACAATGATGTGTGAGAGGTCCCAACAAGACATTGTATGCAAGGGTCTAGATATATGACAGATTCTAGATTTTCATGTGGTGCAGTCCAAATTAGTATGTTGATTTTGATTCTACTTATGGGGTTAAGTACCAAATCCATGGTGACTTCATTTGTCCAAATCTTGGATATCTGAGTCTTGTAAGCGTATTAGTCTTGTGTGTCTGAATCTTGTATATCTGAGTCTTTTGTGTCTGAGTCTTATATGTCTGAGTCTTGTAAGGGCATTAGCCTTGTAAGTTTGAGTCTTTTGTGTCTGAATCTTTTGTGTCTGAATCTTGTGTGTCTGAATCTTGTGTATCTGAGTCTTGTATGAGTAGAAGTCTTGTATGAATGTAAGTCCTGTATAAGTGTAATGTTCCAGGGGAGTTTCAGAAAAACCTAATTGTTTCAAAAGATTTTTTTTTCTTTTTTTGGGAATTTACGAATTTTGTGCTTATTAATTTTGAGCTCATTAATTTTGAGCTTATTAATTTTGTGCCTATTAATTTTGTGCCTATTCTTTTTGAGCTTATTCTTTTTGAGCTTATTATTGTTAAGTACCTGAATAATCGTGCGAGGGTCTCTCTCAGCAAGATTATGGTCCAACAATTGATGTTCGCAGCCTCTCACCGCGCAACGCACGCATGTTCTTGAAACACTCCTCATGAGCCCAACAAATACACTCTATTAATTTATACTGCTTGATGGTAAGAAAATTGACCATTTTATATATCTCAATTTCAGCTATTTGGTAATGGAGACTAAAAAAAAAAATTTAATGAATCAAATGAAGTATCTATGTTTTTTTTTTTTTTTTTTTTTTTTTTTTTTTTTTTTTTTTTTTTTAACGAGCGGTTTCTCGGTCATATATCCCCGATGAAGCCACCCCGATCCGCTTCCTGAAAAGTTAATAGCAAGATCACCAAATTTTCAGCTGGTGAGTATTTCAAAACAAAAAAAAATAAAAAAAAAAAAATAGTTTATACTAATTTTAGTTTTCAAACTTTTTTTTGGTTCTAATGGTCTTTTTCTCTACTGCTTTTTTCTCTGTTCCTCCTTTTCTGTTTCTCCTTTTTGTTTCTCCTTTCTGTTTCTCCTCTCTGTTTCTCCTTTCTCTATCTTCTCGTCTTTTCTCCTTTTTGGTGCCTCCTTTTACTAGTCCAATGCTTTTTCTGTTTCTCCTTTTTCTCCTTTTTTGGTGCCTCCTTTTACTCGTCCAATCCTTTTTCTATTTCTTCTTATCCTCTTTTGTCTACTACTTTTTCCCTCTCCCTCTGCCTCTCCCTCTTCTTTCCTAGCTATTCCTTCTATAGTTGTTATCCTTGCTTTCATCAGTTACTCAATTACAGACTACCAACATCAAGGACTAGCAGTGAGTATCTTATAGTGGGTATCTAATAGGAGTATCTAACAGGAGTATCTAATAGGAGTATCTAATATGAGTATCTAATATGAGTATCTAATATGAGTATCTAATATGAGTATCTAATATGAGTATTGACACTGTTGTAATTGATTGTATTGAATAGAAACTAATAGCTGGTAACTGATAACTGATGACACCTGTTTAACGTATACTGGCTACTAGTGGTCATTGTTAAGTGGTAACCGGTAATTGATGGATTGATAGTCTGAAACTGATGGTCTAAAATTGACAGTCTGAAACTGATGGTCTGAAATTGATGGTCTGAAATTGATAGTCTGAAACTGATAGTCTAAAACTGACAGTAACCAAAAATCATAGTGACTCATACTATTCTTTTATTGTAATTCTTGTTGTAGGTGTAATACCTATTGTTATTGTTGATTTGTGTAGACCCTCATGTTTATTTACTATGGGAATGAACCTTTCCCTCACTTTAGTCTTTTTCATTTACAATGGAATACTTGTTACAACCACCTAAAGCTGTACTAGAAGCAATTCCACTTGATTTCACTTGATTCCACTTGATTCCATTTCATTCCACTGATTCCATTTCATTCCACTGATTCCACTGATTCCACTACCAAATTTCTTCACCACTTCCATGGTTGCCTATTCTCTAGTAGTAGACTTGAATGAAAACAATAAGATATTATGTTGAGTGCCTGAGCCTTTAGAAATAGGAAATAGATCTGGTATTAGTCCACACTGTCAAAGATACCGATCTAGAAACCCAACCCAACTTTCGCAAACAATTACGCAATTTGGGTTTCATTACCTCAAACCATCACTTCTTAATATCTCACTCCTCCTGCCTAGCCTTACTCCTCCTGCCTAGCCTCACAACCCTCCCACTAACCCTTTCATCAACTATCCTAACAATATGGTGTGATCATGGTTCTTCTTCCTTGGAATATTTCTGTTATTATCATCACACCATATATCAAGAAACTAATCAGATGTCTAATGAGACGTGATTACTCCCAAAACTTACCATATGACCCTTTCTAGTCATTTTGGATTTATTCACTATTCTTGTCTCCTCCAACTACCATCTATTACCCAAACTAGAACTATTCATTGTACTCCACGAGAGCCTAAGTGTGGCTTATTCATATTACACTAGCCTAAAGTGTAGTGTAGTGTTGTTGTTGGTGTTGGTGTTGGTGTTGGTGTTGGTGTTGGTGTTGGTGTTGGTGTTGGTGTTGGTGTTGGTGTTGTTGTTGGTATTGGTGTTGGTGTTGGTGTTGGTGTTGGTGTTGTTGTTGGTGTTGGTGTTGGTGTTAGTATTAGCTTTTGTGTTAGCTTCTGTGTTAGCTTCTGTAGCTTTTGTATTATCTTCTGTAGCTTTTGTAGCTTCTGTAGCTTTTGTATTATCTTTTGTGTGTGTGCTAAGTTGAGTTCATGTCAGTCCATAGATAATAGTGGATAAAACGCGGGGAACGTGGTCACGACCAGACCATTTTCTGTTGTTGTGTTTTGAGATATGTGACCAGTCTTTGTAATTAGAGATAATTTCTCTTGATAATCAGACAGAATAATCCTCACTCCCTGTAGATTAGAGAACGCCAGTTCCATAAAGACAGTTGCGACACCAGGTGGCCCTTTAATTACCATGGTGTAATATCCAGTGGACTGTTCTTAATATAAGAGACTATCCTTATAGTGTCATCAAGATACTTAAACGCTTCAAAAAAAAAAATTGTTTGTTCAGGAGGAGAAGACGAGTTATCTGTTTCCATTGTTTTTTTTTTTTTGTTGGCATGAGATTTTTTTGGTGGGTCTGGTTCTTGGAGGCATCTTGGTATACCTCTGACTTCGCCTCTATTTTTTTTTTTAACTTAATCAAATATCAACTTCCAGAGTAGACTGATATGTTAAGTAAAGACATTGAATATCTCGCTTCTCAGCTAAGTGGTTTTTGTTGGACACTTGGCAGTCACATTAGTTATGTTTATTCAAGCAAAAAAAAAAAAAAATTGGATGCTTTAGGCCAGGTCCCGTATGTATTATGCTGTCGATCCCCTCTTCGTGATACACACTCTAGAAATAGTTCTCAATAAAGAGCTATACCAAAATGTACCACTAATAGCTAAAATCACTTCAGTTTAGGAGATACGCAAATTATTGGGACTCATTCCGGCAGATAAACAGGTCAGTAAAACAATACGCATGGTTTGGGTAAGCCATCTCAATGCAGGAAGACTCACCTCCATTTGGAAACCTGTGGCTTTGTTTCCCAGTACCCTTTAACATCCCTAAATAACGTATAACTTAAAATCTTAGGGGCTTAAATCTCAGATGTTCTTGGTTAAAGGGACAAAAGTGCTGGATTCATCGAAACATGAAAGTTCTTCATCGTCCATAATCAAAGAATGAATTTCAAAGAATGAATGAATATTTGTTTTTTTGTTTTTTTTTGAATTTTTTTGAATTTTTTTGAATTTTTGAACTGGTGACATTCTCAGGGAAAGGGCCTCTTTTATACACAATCTTCCGGTCCTTACCCCGCCCGGTATATTTGCAGCCACCAGCCATGCAGGAGCGACGTGGTGCGAAATATATAAGGAAGCGCATTCCCCCTTTATTCCAAGTAATTATTAGGAGAGCAAAGAGGAGAGCTGGCAATTTGAACCCCCTGGTTTTTCTGTACACATGGTGAAATCATTTAACCCCATGAGCTGGTATTGATGACTCCTGACTTTCTTACTACCTGAAACTTACTAATTATTACCTGCTGACTTATCACTAACTTCCTACTACATTGGCACTTGACTGAACATCCTGAATAGTGCTTGAGTTGATGAACTTAGTTTCTGTGCTTTTTTGATGGAATATGGCTTAATATTGGGTTATCTGAACTTAATTTAAACGGTATAAAGATTCCAGTGGCTCGAATTATAGAAGACTCATTACCTTTACTAAGGATAATATTACTAGTTCAACTGTTCAGATCCCATGGATTCCTTTCTTTCTTTCTTTTGATCCATACTTTTATGTCCCGTACCGTTTTGTCAAGTCAATATTTTAGGAACTCTGTCACAGGCAGAAGTTAACGAAGTCTAAACAGGTGCTGGAACTAGTATCACACATTGAGTGCAGCAGTATCCTAAACAAAATTCCAAAGCCATAAAAGTACAGCTTACTTTACTCCTGCATTATTCTTCCAACTCGAACTTCAGACTTCACAAGCCCTCCATCATTGACTTCAGACTCTATTGGCACTAAACCATAGAAAATCCTTTGAACTCAAAGCCTAGAACACTATTGGCTGAATTTAACCAAACATTACTCTAGCAGAACTGGAACTTTACTGGATTGAAGTAGTACGGGCTTTGTGTATGTTTCATATATTCTACTGCATTGCACCGTGGAACTATATAATAGTGTTCTACTAGTCAAGATCTACTATCCCGGGCTGTGAATTATCATCTTGCTTGCACTACTGAAACTATGACATGTCACTTCAGCTAACTTGTTGAAGCTCAAATTAAATTAAGTTGATGCTTAGCATGGGTAGTTCCATACTCATAATGGGTATAGTGCGATTAGATGTGATAAGAACATTTGAGGCGGGGCAGCGTGCGAGACTGATGCGTCTCATCTTCAGGGTCCCGCACCCGTACCTCTCGAAGATCCGTGCCTCATGCGCGTCCCAAAACCGCGTTAACCAGCCACCTTGCGAAAATCCTCCAAATCTACACTCTGCTTACAATATTCAAATTGGCGAATTGCTGTGTAAAACTTGTTCCAGACCTCTAAACATCTGGCTCTACTTTCCCTACCGTGTGGCTCTATTTCCCCTACCGTGTGGTTCTCTTCTTCCCTTTTTTATCAGCCGGTCTGACTTTATCCATGCGGCCTCCTACCACTCCTCCTTCAACCGTCAAAACGACGCAGAAAATCAGGGAAGTGCCTCGTTTTAACCTTCCCGATGAAAGCAATACGTTTCAAACTCCCCGTCAGCGAAATTCCAGCCGAAAAGCGCCTCTTGTGACGCCCACACTGTCCAAATCTGCCATGCACGAGCTCCAGACCCCAGCCTCCTCTAAGAACTCCTTGTTCGATACGCCAAACCACACTCAGATGTCTCCCGAGACACCCTTCACGGTTCCAAGCGGTTTTTCAAAAAATTCTGGCGTTCTCACCAGCAATAGCCATTCCAGCACCGACATCCACACCAAAACACCAGCTGCAAGCCAACTTACGCCCGAATACACGCCAGCCAAGTCCCCTCGCCATCCCAAGCGCAAGCGCTTGCATCTTGACGAGTTTTTTCAATCTTCCACAGACTCAATAGCATCTCTATTGCTTCCAAACCATTCCATAGTGGGAAGTGGGAGAAAGGCCTTAAAAAACAATACGCATACTACTTTACGGGCTCCAATCTCGCTAGACTTCTCAGAGCTTTCGAAGCTAAATGAAAATTTGGCATTCGAGGAGGATTTCGATGTAAAGCGGAAGTTGGACTTTGGGCCAAAGACACCTGAACCAAGCAGTCAACAGACATTCACACAGAACCTTCAACCAGGAAAACTGATGGATCTTCCTCTACAGGAACCCCAGAATAGATTGGAAATTTTAAAAGAGCCAGGCACTCCTCCCAAGCAACTTCTATCGGATGCTCAGGTGGCTCAATGGTATGGAAAATCATACAGAGGCCAGTTTTCCGATGATGAGGACTCAGACCATGAACAAAAAACAGTTGAGTTAGAGAATCCTTTCCTCCAGGCCTCGGGGCCCAAACTGGTGTCCAAACCCCGTCCTTTTTCCCATGGAAACCCCTTCAACTCCAAATCTTCCATCAACTACGACACACACCTTGAATTGTTCAACCACCGGACAGGAGAACGCCGGGTGGAGCTTCTCACGGAGTCGCAGAGGAAGCATAAGCCAAGAAAGCTTGACTTTTCGAATATTTAATCAGGTACTTTTTTCAACATCAGACAAAAAAACTTGTTTAATACAGGCAATTGACTTTTCGACATTCTCACTTACAGGCAAATGAACAATACATGCAGGCATACAAATACTTAATTATAAGTCTCCCTGTACCTAATTGTAGAAAAGAAAATTATAGTAGAAGACAGGTAATAAACATTGGAAGAAGAAAATATGAATAGTATACACGTATTACTTTGCAAACACAAAAAAAGGATTGTCACGTGAATACTTGGTCACGTGCATAAATATCATGTGACTACGCACGTGACACGGCATATACTTCTCGCGGCCATTTCCATCTCTCCTCCCTATGTCTATTCCCGGCTTCAACTCCACCGACGCCTTTACTGAGCCCACTGCGGCCACAGACATCGAGCTTGCTCCCCGCAGCGAGTTCCGCTTCGAAATCCCCTTCAAGCTCATAATGAAACTCCGAGTCAAGGAAGGTCTTGGCGAGATCTTCGGTACAGAGCTCCCCAACGACGTCGACATCCTCTTATCAGGCTGCAATTACGCCGTGTACGCCCCCTTGGCCGGTGGGTGTAAGCTCCAATACGAAGTGGTGGCAAATAAAGAAAATTTGAATGCCATAAACGAACACAGTCAGATTTCCCACTATATTAGCGACGAAAGCCCCATGATCCAGTACACCAACTTGCATTTTGCCCTTGAAGTACAACGACAAGAAGCAGCTCTTAGCAAGGAGAAACAGGGTCCCAAAATCCTCATTTTGGGCAGTAAACAGAGCGGAAAAACGGCTTTAGCTAAGGTGTTGGCTGCATATGCAGTCAAGATGGACCGTGTTCCGTTGCTAGTCAACTTGGACCCCCAGCAAGGTGTTTTTTCTGTCCCAGGCTCGCTTACTGCCACTCCAATAAGCGATAGCTTCGACTTGGAAAGTGTCAATGGCTGGGGAGGATCCACTACTTCAGGTGCAACCTTCCATAACCCTAAGCAACCTTTGGTCAAGAGTTTTGGGTTCTACGACATTGCTGAAAACGTCGATCTTTTTAAGTACCAGGTCCTGCAGCTAGGTGTGGCTTCTCTCTCCAGATTGGTACAAGATGACAGTTTACGGGTGGGAGGCATTATCATCGATACGCCGCCTTTGTCGATGAAGGAAATCAACGTGATTGAAAGCATCGTGGCCGATTTTGAAATTGACACCATCATTGTTACCGGAAACGACCGGCTCACCGTGGACCTCAAACGCAAGTTCCTGCATAAAGTGGCCAAGGACACACTTTCTATTGTCAAAGTGGACCGCAACAGTGCCGTGGCCGAAGTGGACGAGTCATTCATTCGGAAAGCCCAAGAAGATACCATCAAAGAGTACTTCAATGGTAATTACAAGACCCGGTTGTCGCCATACAAGACGGAGGTGGATTTGCAGAGTCACGTGATCTATAAACCAGTCAAGTTCCTGGAATACTCCCTGCAGATGGCCTTTTTGCCTGCTGGAGACCTGTATACTGCCGAAGAAACTTCGGGGCTGGATGATAAAAAAGAAGAAAATTCCTTGGACAAGTACTTTGTGCGGCTCGAAGACCCCAACAGTTCCAACTTAGAAAACTCCATCCTTGCAATCACTCATGTGCCTGTGCAGGCCCACTCCCGGTTATCTGCCCGTGATTTGCTTAACGGAAGTGTTTTGGGCTATGCCCATATCTCGAAAGTCGACGACACGAAAAAGAAGATGTCGTTGTTATTGCCCTTTCCGGGCCAGGTTCCCCGAAACGTGCTTATAGCCACGAGTATTGGCTACACCGAGTGATCAACCTAAAATAATAGGACCGTTTCGAGATTCCTAAAATACCAGGTGATCTAGAAAAATGGAAATTACGGAACTTGAAGTTTTGGGATTGGGAACTCACTCCAAAATAGCTTCAAGTGATGTCATCTCAATGCCTCATAAAACTCTAGACCATCTCAATCTCTTGAACATCTTGGACTCTGGACCTTGGATTAATTTTTTCTGATAACTCAGGAATAGATCGGTGTGAACTTGGTGAAGATCTTAAGGATGACGTTTATTACTTATGGATAAACTTTGAGTGGCTTTTGGATGATCTTAGGAAACGACAACAAGAACAATCTTAGGATATTTTCCTATTTTTGAATTATTTCAGAACGTTTGGAATTGCGAAAAGATTTTTGAGCAAGTTGATAAGGTTTAAGCCTAGACTCTGATGAGCCCTGATCAAAAAATGGCTTCTGGGGTAGTTTCTATAATTCTGGAGTGGCATGAAGAATGAATTTGGGAATCCTTCGAAACTTGGAATGTCTTCAGATATTGGACTTTGTTCGGAAAGGTCTCTGGAACAATTCTGAAAGACGTCTGGAATCTATTCCTGATGTCTGATGTCTGATGTCTGATGTCTGATCTTTTGACCTTTGCTAAACCATTGGCTGCACTTGAATCATCTCAATTCATCTAATCCTATGTTCATAGTCAATGAATTGGCTCAATAATCATGAGCACATCTCGCCATCCAAGGCAATTCAGACTTGAGACCTAACAAACTTTAGTGAGATATATATACTTGAAAAGCCTTCAAGTTATCTGAGCCAGAAGACACTTTACCAATAGAAACCCATCCAATAGAATCTCAATCAGTTTTCAACCAGTAGAATCCAAGCTCCATTATTCAAGCTCCATTATTCAAGCTCCATTATTCAAGCTCCATTATTCAAGCTCCATTATTCAAGCTCCATTTTTCAACACTTATGCTTCAACCAGTCACTCAATCAAATGGAACTCTCTGGTTCATTTGAGATGCAGCTATAGCGCTGGGCACTTTGATTCCACAACAATCTCCCCAAGTGTTGATGGCCTCTTTTGCATGAGAGTGGCCACAGTCAGTTTCCTCAGCTTCGCCCAATGTGGAGATGTTTTCTGGTGCAACAAGCAAACTGCCAAACCGAATGTGTTGCACAATAGGAAGCTTGCTGAGCACCTCCGCCTTGTACATCTTAACCATGCCATCGGAAATCTTGCTCCACGACTTTGCAGCGGAGATATCATCCAACATCGGCGAATGCCACCGTAAACTGACCGTCGTGCGGCCCCCATCCTCGCCAGGCACCGATTTAATTGAGTTGATGAACTGGATGCACTCAAAGTACATGTACTGCTTCCAGAGCAGGTCCACCAATTCCCGGTTATGGATCAGCTTGGGCTTCAAGTGGGGATGCAAAGCCAATTGCGCAGCCCCGAAGAGAAACGGCAAGAAATGGTAGTCATCAAGACCCCATACACCATGGCTGCCTGCAGGCTCCAACCAGTATGCCTTCTGTAACCGCCTCATGATCGCCATGTACCGGTTGAAGATCCGGAGCACCGCGCTTGCATAGTGGGCCGGCTCCAAAATGCCCATCTGGCTGAGTCCGTAAAGAAAAAGAATGAAGTTGAGCTCGTGGCCTGAGCCGTAGTCTAGGCGGGTTAGGTTACCCCACGACTCCTGGAAATAGTAATGGAGCTCAGAAAAATCGCCGTTGGCCACCTGGCTACCGTCCTCCTTTTTGATATCGATTTTAATGCTCTTGAGGTCATCGTAAAAGTCCCGGAACTCCACTTTTCCAAATCTCGATACGTCCTTTTCCTTTATCACTGGATTTCGGTCCACACACGCATCCACGGAATCCAAAAGCTCATGGAGTTGGCTGATCACCTGGCTATCTGGAACGGGTGCATCATTGGGGAGGCCAACCACAGCCTGTTGGAGCGCTTGAATAAACGAGAGAAGATCCTGAAGAGTCTTCAGCTCAATCCAAATCTCGAGGTCTTTCTGCAGCACAATGCACTTGTCTGAAAGCATAAGAAGAGTGGTAGATACTCCGCGAGCTATATGTAGGCTCAAGTATGTATCAGAGTGGGGTTGTATGCAGGTACCAATAAATGCCATTGACCAAAATGTAATAATCCGAAATTTTTAGAATTCAACACTGATGGAATTTCGAGTGTAATCAAGACAGAAGATTCATAGTGACTCGCAGGAATGGAGTGCAGCTAGAGTAGATTGTGGGGTGTGGCTGAAAAGTGCCAACACTCATTTTCTCATGCTCTCATTATGCTGCATCCACCACCATGTCTTTCTTTTCCTTTGGCAGTCTGCGGAGTGCTTTCATAGCCCAGACTAAAGGGTCGCCTCTAATGCAGGCTCTCTGGAAGAAGCCGTCTCCCCACAATTCTATCAACAGCGTCTCCACGTTGCCCCTCGACATCTCCTCCAAAGAAGTCATATATCTGCAGGTCAGCGCCGAAAACAAAGGTCTGCTGCAGCTTAAAATCAAGACTAAACAATCGGTGGCCTATGCAAAGGAATTGCTCCGCTTCTATAAGCATGGTGTGTCTGTGGTGTGGCAGAACCAATGGAAGACACGTCGTATGGTACGTTCAGAGCTTGCTCTAGAGCGTTTCTTGGATAAAAATGGCAAAGAAACCGCAGTCCGCATCCCTAATTTCAGGGTCCTCACCAAAACGATGGCCCAAAACATTTATATGAGTTTGGTGGAGGATAAGAGTGGGAATAATGTCGAGGAAAATTTTGTTGTCCGGAAAGATTCTCAACAGAGTGAGAATGTGGTTCGGAAAGACCCTCAACCGAATGAAAATGTGGTTCTTGGCTCCACCCAAACCGGTCTTTTTGGGATTTCTAGGGAAACTTATCAGTTGCTCCGCCGCACACCGGGAGACTTCATCAAAATCCCTGGCTTTGCGGTTATCTTCACCATCTTCATGGAAATGACACCCGTTCTTTGCTATGTTTTCCCCGAAGTCACACCTTCCACGTGTGTACTTCCATCACTCCTACCAAGAATCTGGCCCAAGAAGAATATCGACAAATTGGCTGCTCTAGACTTGGAAATCCCCAACAATGACTATGTTGTCCGTACTGCATACAGCATCCCGACATCTCATCTAACTCTCTTGTGTACAACACTCAGGCTCAAGTCCAAATATGTGCCCAGCTTTTTCTACCCAGAAAGTGTCCTTCGTGACCGGCTCCAGGATTATTTCAACTATTTGTGTGTGGACAATTATTTCTTGAGCGGACTCAACGGTGATGGTAATGTTTGGGACTTGAACCCACTGGAGTGTGTATTGGCATGTCTTGAGCGAAACTTGATCCCCGATCTTCCTCAATTGGTCAAGACTCTTAGCACGGCATCCCTTTCCGAAAGAGAACACGCTGTCATGGACTTGAAGTTCCGTTTGTTCAAGTTCATAGTGGACTTTAGCACCTCTAATGTGGGATACTTGATGGTAGCTCCGCTGCTTGTGCAGGAACACACCTCCTTGAAGAGTTGGAGAGATTAAGCTTTATGACAAGACCTAAATGGAACATCTTGAAGATTTCTTAATATCTGATCTGGAATCTATCAACATGAATTATGTGCACTCCCCCCAGACCCTATTTTTGATTATCAACAATTTCAGGAAACCAAAGTAAGTGTGGAAATGAGAGCAGAGTCAAAATTCCTTGGGATTACCTGTCAAATCATTATCAAGGATTTTATCATTTGCTAAGTAAATAAAGAAATGGACTAGGTCAAAACGAAAAAAAGTGCTTATTTTACGTGTATTTAGGTGGGGTAACCTCCTATTTATACATATTTCTATGTTTGTGTTCGCAGGTGGCTGCTAAATCTGAAACATGACGCTTGACACCGTGCGCAAACATAAAAGGGATGACAACCCCTCATTTGTAAGAATATAAAAGGCAGTCCCTCGCGCTCTTGATTTCTTCTTAATTTTTTTTGTTTTCCCACTACCTCTAGGACCTAATTCATTTTTCTACTTCGTGGATTTCACTTTCTTCTTTGACTCTTATACTTTGGTATTTCAAAAGATTTTTTAAAGATTGCAAGTATTTGGGGCTCGTGCAGGTAAGTGGTAGTGGATGAGACGTTTTCGAAACAGCTTAATTTGAAGTTCAAAGATTTACTGGATAGTGAGGTTTCTAATTAAAATAGCAGAGACCAAAAAAAAAAAAAAGAAAAAAAAATTGGGTCCCGATTATCAGGAATGGGAGATTTATTAGTCAAACATTGAGTTAATTGTATCCTTAGTGAAGAATTCCTCAAAAGTGATCTGAGGTTGGCGCGATGAAATCCTAGAATGTGGTTTGAGGTACGCTCCTTTTTAGATCTGTGACTGACTTAAAAAGTGTGAAAAGACTGGGGAAAATCCAGGCTTGGTGTACTTGAATTGAGTAATAGAAAGGGTTTGAGTATTTGAGTTCTTTGAATCGCTAGAAATGACCAAATTTTTAACAGAATGGCACCTGAATGTGTCCTTTTCAATGTTTCTGCTCAGACCTCCATCCTGACTCAAAGACTATTCTTCAAGTTCAATTAATATCTAAGCAAGGTGAAAATCAATACTCAGCGTCTGAACAAAGTGAATTGAA
Source organism: Metschnikowia continentalis (assembly GCA_002370835.1). Taxonomy (NCBI): domain Eukaryota; kingdom Fungi; phylum Ascomycota; class Pichiomycetes; order Serinales; family Metschnikowiaceae; genus Metschnikowia; species Metschnikowia continentalis. Next base: position 12,702 of record NLAO01002048.1, on the reverse strand, counting down.
GACAATCATTAAGCTTCTGGGGACTGTGAAAAAATATTGTGTCTGGACTTGGAGTCGTTGGCCGGCCCATTCTTTTCAGTGCGCCAGAGGTTCCAGAGGAAGATTCAGCAGTATAGTGAAATACTACTCACCCAAATATGAGTCAAAATATCCAAAACTCGAATATTTGAAAACATAATACATTGAAGCAGAAATCAAAATGATGACTTAAGAGATTGAACTAGTAGGACTGCTGGAGTGTTCAAGCTTCAGATGGTCACTTACATGCAGGCACATCGAAATCTCTTTTTCTTGTCATTTTAAAATTTCTGTGTTTTTGAATCTGCTTCAACCAAGTCCCCAAAATTTTCGGCTGATAAATTTTTTTGACGTCTAATATGTCTTCAGACCTTGTGGTTTTGCTTCATCTTCTCTTTCATATTTTATTCCTGCATATATGCGCAACCCAAATTAACCAACCCCTTTTGCCACTGATTGATTTGTGGCAGCCCCAAATTACCTCAGCCTAATAAGTACAAATCCTAACTAACCTATTTTCAGTCATTAGTTCGCCTAAAACATATATATATATACCTGTATATAATACTTTTATATGCACTCCGTTGGTTTTATGCGACATCACCTTCGACAAGAAACTACTCCACAGCAAGACTCCCCCAGATAGCACTCAGACTAGCATTAGCGCCGGATGACTTCGGATGTCATAGACTCCAAAACACCTCTTCGGATCACAAGCGACCCCGTAAATGTCGAAGAGGCTACCAATATCAAGCAGGGGTTCACCGTGGACGATATCGTCCCCGGATGCAAAGTATACGTGTTCAAAGAAGACAAGCACCGGTTGGCGGAGATTTTGCAGGAGCACATGAAAAAAGGGCAGAAGCGGTTTTATGTTCATTATGAAGACTACAACAAGCGTTTGGACGAGTGGATCGCCGGCGACCGGATCGATTTCAGCCGCGAGTTGATCTACCCACAGGAAAACACGGAGGAGAAGAAGCCGGTGAAACTGAAGCTGAAACAACTGAAACTGCTGACACTGAAACAACTGAATCTGAAACAAGGTGATCTGAATCTGAAACAAGGTGATCTGAATCTGAAACAGGCTCTGAGTCTGAAACAGTCTCTGGGTCTGAGCCTGAAACAGCAGGGAAAAGATGCCACCCCTGGAGATGAAATGGACCTTGATAACCTTAATGTGCAGGGCCTTAAGCGGCCTGGAGAAGAGGTGTCTCGAGAAGACGAGATTAAAAAACTCCGGACCAGTGGGTCCATGATCCAGAACCACTCGGAAGTGGCCCGTGTGCGGAACTTATCATCGGTAATTTTGGGCCAATATATTATTGAGCCCTGGTATTTTTCTCCATACCCAATTGAACTTACCGAAGAAGACGAGATCTACGTGTGTGACTTCACGCTTGCGTATTTCTCATCACGCAAGCAATTTGAGCGTCACCGGGCTAAGTGTTCTATGAAACACCCACCTGGAAATGAAATCTACCGTGACGATAAGGTCAGTTTCTGGGAAATCGATGGCCGTAAGCAGCGCACGTGGTGCCGTAACTTGTGCTTGCTCTCTAAGCTTTTTTTGGACCACAAGACGTTATACTATGATGTGGACCCATTTTTGTTCTATATCATGACCAAACGCTCGGACCAGGGACATCACGTGGTGGGGTATTTTTCCAAAGAAAAGGAGTCTGCAGATGGATACAACGTGGCATGTATCATGACACTTCCGTGCTACCAGAAAATGGGATACGGTAAGATCCTCATCCAGTTCTCATATATGCTCCTGCGCATCGAGAAAAAAAATGGATCCCCTGAAAAACCTTTATCGGATTTGGGGCTTCTTTCCTATAGAGCATACTGGACAGATGTGTTGGTGAAGCTCTTGGTGGAGCGGGCAAACCCCCACTTATGGAAGAAAAACAACATTTTCCACGAAGACAAGGAAAACCTGGACTTGCTGCCACCACCACCTCGCAGTGCCAGTGGACCTCTGGAAATCACCATCGAAGAGATCTCCAACAGCTTGTACATGACCACTACAGATGTGCTACATACGTTGTCCACGCTCCAGATCATCAAGTATTATCGGGGGCAGCATATCATCGTGATCACAGACCAAATCATGGCCTTGTACGATAAAATGATCAAGAAAATCAAGGACAAGAAGAAGCACGAGCTTGACTTTGACCGCTTACATTGGACCCCACCATCGTTCACCGCCAACCAGTTGCGGTTCGGCTGGTAGTACTCCTGAATGCATCAATCCACAATCTACTCATACTATACTATAATATATTATACTGTACTATACCATACCATACCAGAACTATAAATCATGTAGTCTATTCAATCTATATAAGCTGGTAATTTGTGTAGTAGATTTCTTAGAGATTCAGGTTATAAAGGGCTTATTTGAAAACTACAGAATTGTATATAGTATTGAATAGTTAATCACGTGATCTAATCATCATGCTGGTGGTCAAGTGTATTCCCGTACTCCAATTGCCATGGTCATGAGTGAGTATAGAGTATATATGGACTATTGCACACTACACACTACACACTACACACTACACACTACACACTACACACTACACACTACACACTACACACTACACACTACACACTACACTATACTTTATTACTATGATAAAAGAAGACTGACGAGGTATCATAGTAGATTCAGGGTACACGTCTCAATGAATTCTAATTTTAACTCAGTGGTACAATAGTGTCAGCCCAACATAGTATACTGGAGTAGAGAATATAAAATAATAGACTCATCTATTCTATGATAATCTGACTCTTTCTACTTCGTCATCTTTCTAACCCTATATCATACTATGTACTATGTACTATACACTATACACTATACACTATACACTATAAATATGAAAGCCACCTTCGATAGTGTTCTAGCTAATGAAGTAATTTAAGCCTACGCTGTCTAATCCTAACTATGACCATTCCCCAACGCCACTCCTTCACCATCAATTTACGAGGTACTCGGAGGGAATGTGATAAACCCGAGGTACCAAGATGGGATGTGGATAGTTCTTCAGCAAGCACCTATCGACAACCGGCAGGATACTTTAGTTCCACCATCAATTACTTCAGTAGCCAGATTCCTCCCTCTAGATAACCATTGGCAAACGAACACAGTAAAAAGAGTACCTGACAACACGATACTAACAGAATACTGAGTATTGACGTAACCAAGAATCCACACACTCTACTCCAACACTCTACTATACCACTACACTCTACTATACCCCAACACTCTACTATACCACTACACTCTACTATACCACTACACTCTACTATACCACTACACTCTACTATACCACTACACTCTACTATACCACTACACTCTACTATACCACTACACTCTACTATACCACTACACTCTACTATACCACTACACTCTACTATACCACTACACTCTACTATACCACTACACTCTACTATACCACTACACTCTACTATACCCCAACACTCTACTATACCACTACACTCTACTATACCACTACACTCTACTATACCACTACACTCTACTATACCACTACACTCTACTATACCACTACACTCTACTATACCCCAACACTCTACTATACCACTACACTCTACTATACCACTACACTCTACTATACCACTACACTCTACTATACCACTACACTCTACTATACCACTACACTCTACTATACCCCAACACTCTACTATACCACTACACTCTACTATACCACTACACTCTACTATACCACTACACTCTACTATACCACTACACTCTACTATACCACTACACTCTACTATACCCCAACACTCTACTATACCACTACACTCTACTATACCACTACACTCTACTATACCACTACACTCTACTATACCACTACACTCTACTATACCACTACACTCTACTATACCACTATACTCTTGTTAGATCCGCCATAGGCAGGACTCTGCCTATGAAGGTATTATGAAGCCTCTCAGTCCGATTGTTACAATGGTGATACGGCGTTTGACCATCTATGCACGAAGTGCTCCAATGGCTCCTTTCGAATATTCCAGAACAATCCTTACCATTGTTCTGGTAGAGAGTTTTTCGGTTCCACACTTCTCTCAAAGGTATATAAGCCACTCCGTTTCCTCTCATTGAGGAACCATCAACGAATATAAGAAGTTAGGCATAGATGTATTAAAAAACATAACAACTCTACTATAATACTATAATCTAATATACCACTATACTATACTATACCACTATACTATACTATACCACTATACTATACTATACCACTATACTATACTATACCACTATACTATCCTATGCCACTATACTATACTATACCACTATACTATACTATACCACTATACTATACTATACCACTATACTATACTATACCACTATACTATACTGTTAGATCCACCATCGGTAGTGCTCTACCTATTTCAGTATTTTAAGCCTACGCTGTCTAATCCTAACAATGGCCATTCCAATGTGCCACACCTCCAACATCATTGCACAACCAAAAGGGAATGTGATAAACCAGAGGTACCAGGATGGAATGTAGAGATTTTTTTCCCCCTTTGCACCTAACAACACCCGTTGACTAGGCGATGCCGTCGTCAAATACTTACATAGCCCGATTTTTCCCTCTGGAGACTCATTGGGGAGTGAACATAGTAAACAGAGTACTTGAATTAACTTAAAATCTAACAACATTCCGAATTTGTCGACTTGTTCGAGGATAAGGTTCAACGCCTTGACGGACGAACCCTTCCATTCCAAACATAAGCAGGTTCAGGCAACCCGGACATGTCCCTTGGCGAGGAAATGTTCGATCAATGGCATGTTGGACGCTCGTAGATCGAGCAAAAAAGCTGGTAGAGGTTGATCTTCAATTTGACTTAACAAAAAATCCAGCACTCTACATATTATACTCCAATACTATACTCCAATACTATACTCCAATAATATACTCCAATAATATAATCCAATATTATACTCCAATATTATACTCCAATATTATACTCCAATATTACACTCCAATATTATACTCCAATATCATACTCCAATAATATACTCCAATAATATACTCCAATAATATACTCCAATAATATACTTTATACTATAGGCAACCTGGGGCGTTAACCTGTATTCGCAAAGGGTCTAAGCTTCTAACGGCTTGTCAATGTTGTGGATTGTTTCCAGGAACGATTCATAAAAGGTTATCTAAGATATTTGAATATGTTCTGACGGCTACTGCTAATAGTAGGAACTCACCCGTTCACTTAGTGTAAGTGATGATTGTTTTATCAGGCGTTTCAATATAGCTTATCTCTTAAAGTTGTATAAATGTCTTAAGCAATGGAATTTTTGTTCTTTCAAAAACGGGGCTTCTCTGTTGGCCGTTAAACGTCCAGTTTTCGGGCAATTTTTCGGGCAGCTTTTCGGCCAACTGCGCTCAAGTGCTTACTATCTGGTTTTGCCTGCTTTCTTAATCTGCTTGCTTTCTTATCCTTACCGGATAGCATTATACTTCTTGCATACTGTCATCGTTGTAGCCTTCTTGCATACTGTCATCGCTGTAGCCTTCTTGCATACTGTCATCGTTGTAGCCTTCTTGCATACTGTCATCGCTGTAGCCTTCTTGCATACAGTTGATGTTGATTAAATCTTTGACATGCCTGTCTGTTCGTCCGGATGTCCTGTATCGAGATTCGGTAAATCTCAAGTCTAACATCCTCCTCCTCTTAGAGTGATACTTGTCCTCAAGTATCTTCTTCTCTGTATTCTTCATTTTCAATTTCCATTTCTCCTTCCTGTCGATCGTAAGGATCTTCAATTCTAAGTCCTCGGGGATATCTTGGTATTTCTTGGTCCTGGTCTTCTCTTATCCTAAGCGTGTCTTCGGTGAAGTCAGGTTCTTCTTGTCCTCTTGTAGAGTTAAGGGTAACTCCTCTAAGGTGTACTCTATCATCTTCTACTACCTTTACTGTGCCTGAATAAACTTTATTTTTTTACTATACTATACTGTACTATTATATAGCACTATTCGATCCCGAAGATTAGGAAGTAATAGCAATTGTTAGATCCACCATAAGCAGGGCCCTGCCTATGAAGGTATTATGAAGCCTCTCAGTCCAGTTGTTACAATGGCCATTTCTAATGTAGTGTCACGACCATCGTTGTATGAAGTACTATGATAGCTTTTTCGAATATTCTGGAACAATCCTTACCATTGTTCTGGTGGAGAGTTTTTCGATGCCACGTTTCTCTCAAAGATATTTAAGTCGCTTCGGTTCCTCTCTTTGAGGAATCATCTACGAATACAAGACTAGGTTAAGACACGTTATAAGGAACGTAACAGTAATGGTATAAACTGGCTTGTGTTAGATCCAAGATGGGTGGAATACAACCCTTATAGGTATTAAGCTCACGTGCCCAGTTAATCGAGAACCGATGCTACTACGCCCTTTTTGGGTTCACCATTACTACACCCCTTCCGCTACCTTCCGGCAGATTACTGAGGATTAGGGACTAGTCAAACTAGCTTCTAGATTAGACTATGCCAGATACTAGTTTCCGGAGTGACTAGGACTAGAGTAACCATTCTAGACTGACTAAAGTAGTATTCCAGACTGATTAGAGTAGTATTCTAGACTAACAAGAGTAGGATACTAGGGTAACTAGGGTACCTAGGTTGACCTGTAATCTAGACACCAATAGAGTACTAGGCTGACCAGTAATATAGACACCAATAGAGTACCAGGTTGATCAGTAATCTAGACACCAATAGAGTACCAGGTTGACCAGTAATATAGACACCAATAGAGTACCAGGTTGACCAGTAATATAAGATACATACGTTGCGGAGTTAATGGCGGCCGATTCCTCTTACTGAGGAATCATCAACGAATATAATTTTGATTAGGTAATAAACGTACTTACAAGAATCTAACAGCTTGTATACTTTATTCTTATATACGATTCATCTACTTAAATTTGAATATCCTACTCGTACATTATCCATATATAGGAATACCATAGATCAGTCATTTTATATTCATGACTGATGGTAACAGTCCACTCAAGTATCTCTTCTTCTGGGCTAATCTGCTCCCCAGACTTTGATGCTCTTGTCATTTTCTCCAGTTATGAGACGCATTCCCAGATTATCAAATACTGAGGCATAGATCTTGGCGCTTGAAGTGCCCTCTGAGGCCAGGGTTTTCGTTTTTTGTAAGAGCTCGGCCGTTTCGTAGTCGTAGAAATGCATGCGGCCATCATTGAATCCTGCAAATAACTCGTTCGTGGCCGGATTGATTGATAGCGTATTAATGATATTGGCGTCATATTCCGGATCCAAAGGCTGGTTCGAAGGTCCAAATGCGTTTAAAAGCGCCCCTTGCGGAAGTACCCATTGCTTGATACCCCCAATGGAGTCTGCAGATACCAATGTGGATTCCGTAGGGTGGAGCTGCATCAGCCGCACGCTCTTAGTATGCTGAGTAAGAGTCAAATGACACCGTTGCATCCGGATATCCCAAAGACGTACTGTGCCATCCATGGAAGAAGAACACACCTGCGGATCCCCTGTCTGCGTCACCAAACTGGTGATATCATTAGTATGGCCTGTGAGCACCATGACCTGGGCCTTGCTTCTGATATCCCACACACGAATCGCCGAGTCTCGTCCCCCACTGAAAAGTATATCAAGCTCGGGGTGAAGTGCTAGTGCATATACACCTCCAACGTGGCCATGGTAGTTACGAATCTGGCATCCAGCCGGGGCATTGGTGCGCTCCAAGTCCCAGCACCGGAGAGTTTTGTCCTCGGACCCAGAAAAAAGGTACGGATTCCTCAGAGAAATTGCTAATGAGCGGACTGCCATGATATGGCCCGGCAATGTGGCTTTGAGCTGGCACGAAGCAAGATCCCACACTTTAATTTGAGCATCGGCCAGCCCAGACACAAACCACTCATTTGTCACGGGATCCACGCATAAACTACGCACCCAGCCTTGATGAGCACCGGCTAGAACCTTACGTAGGCGCCAGTTAGCGCTGGGGCGTTTTGTTGGGGATGTAATTGGAGTTGGCTCTGGAGTAGCATGCAGGTCGGGGCCTATAAGGCTATGAGGAGTATCCGAAACGGAGTCATTACTGGGCTCGTCCTGCGGCCTATGAAACGTGTATTCGGAGTCAAGCTTTCGATTGATATATAGAGCTTCGCTGAGGTCATCCCGAGGCAAGAAGTCGTGTGCTAGAGTCATGGGTGTTTCTCAGTAGTGATGAGTGGAGATGTATGGTGGATGTATGCAGGCGCGCGGCCCAAAAGGAATAGAGGAACTAGAAAATAGACTAAAAGACTTGATATCGTATTATAAAGGGTTGAATAGGTGAAAGATATGGGCTAGTTCATTCTTGAGACTGCCATCTAATATCTTTTTATATGTGGCAACGGGTATGGGTTTCCTCTTATACTCTTATATACAGGACTATAGAGTGTATGTAGTGATTCCCATTCCAAAGAGCATCAGTTCCTTGGTTTCCATTTAGGGTTCCATTTAGGGTTCCATAAGGACATTCATATTAGATAAAGTCCAAAATACTATATAGCAACATTATCAAGAAAATTACAAATGAATAGCCTATAAACTCCTTTTTTTGATTGTGAGATTTCTCCAAGAGTAGCCTATTTTATTTCAAATAGAAGAGGCGAATTCCTTTGATTTTGTTTGAAATTTGGAATATAACTTATTCGTTCTAGGTTTGAATTTTTTTTGAAGTGTTTGCTTTTTTGAAGTGTTTGTTATGGTGGTTCTTGATTTGGGGTTTTAAAGAGAATTTTGCTGCGAATTTACGTCGCATTTTCTCAGGATTTGAATAATGTATGAATAGCGAATATGAATAAAAAATCATAAAACAATCAAAAAACTTCTAACATAAATACATAGCAAATTCCTGAAATCAGAATTTCACAAATTTTTTGATTTGAACCATTTTTTTTTTTTAATCGTGGTGACTATCCCTTTTGCAGGTGCTTCATCTACCATCAAGGTTTTCTGAAGGCAAGATTAGATATTGGGTCTGCCAGAACTAAAAAAGAAACAAAGTTTAATAGGTAAAAAAGCAATGGTGTTATACTCCGATTTACGTCAGGTACTCTGGTTAATATGTTCATTCGCCCATGATTCCTTCGAGGGAGGAATCTGAGGTGCTTATACAGTGTTTTTCAAAACTTTTCAAACCAGCGGGGCAAAATGATTCAAACCACTATAGCAAAATTAAACAAACCAATAATTCAAAAAGTTTCGTACCCCTTCGCACATACAGTCTTTCAAACCAAATGGCGTAATGTTTCACACCAACTTTCATTAGAATTCAATATTCTGAAATCTTAAATCTGAAATCTTAAATCTGAAATCTTAAATCTGAAATCTTAAATCTGGACGATTGCCTCATATGTACTACATTTGGGAATCTTGCAGTACCAATCAAGGGTCAAGTACCAATTAAGGGTCAAAAGGACGGAACTGAACTGGTTTCCTTGTTATCCTGTATAAAACAACTTGTTAGGGGTGTACGAAACTTTTTGAATTATTGGTTTGAATCGTTTTGCCTCGCTGGTTTGAACCATTCTGTCTTGGTTCGAAACATTTTGCCACTCTGGTTTGAGAAGTTTAGAAAGACACTGTATAGTTTGTAAGAGAAGGTGCGCGCTGGTGATTGGCTGGTAGCGCGCTGGTTTGAAGGCCTTATACAAAGTATCAGGCAGAGAGGCTTCATAATATCCTAAATAGATAGGGCACTACCTATGGCGGATCTGACAAATGGAGCATTATTTAATACATAGATTTGTTAGGTGACACAAACTAGGAAGGTGGATTTATTTAATACACTGCTAGACATATGTTAGATTTGATATGTCTTGTACTTCATCAGTTCATAATCGTTAGATTATTCTGACAAAATCTGACGTTACTGAGATAGATTATCAAAACTCGACTGAAATGGCTTATTTTTATAAAAATCTGGCTGGTTTTAAATACGGGTTAATAGATAAAACAGGATTTGTTTATTGAAGAGTAACTGAATTAATTATAAATAATGATAATAATTATGAAGTAAGGCCCAATGATAATATACAAGTATTAATACTTCTTAAGGGGCTATCTAAATTTCACCAAAAAAATTGAAGGAGTGTTGGTAAAATCAGTTCTCTTCAACAAACGAGGGAACTATATGCAGGTGCGATATACAATTAAAAGAAATTATGAAAATTGCCAATTTTTATTTCATCACAATAGCTGTATAGCAGATCATTTTACCATATTGATTTGATCTTCATTTCCTTTTTTGGTGACTTGTTCACAGGGTCCAGCTGGAGATTATTATTTCACAAAGCCCAATGGCTATTCAAACTATCCAAAAACATTCACACCAGATCCGTGAAACTGTAAAGGTCTTGGCTAAGACTACAAATTTATATGTGCCACAACTTTTGACTGCACATCAAAAGGCAAGAACTCTCTCTAGTTCGATGTTGAAAAACGGTAACAAGGTGAACACGCTCAGTATCCCCCAATGGCTTGCAGGGATAGCGCGGTAACAAGCACCTGTTCTTCATATGCACCTGTGGTTACTACAACCGCCTGGTGCCTAAAAGGTAGAGCTCCCACATATATAAAGGAGTCTGGACCATATCCATTTTTTAAGTAACAAAATCAAATATCATCTATCTGGGGCATACCAAGATACCTCCTAAAGCCGCCTGCCACCAATATTTCAATGGACACTGAAAACTCTACATCTCCTTCCTCCCTTGAAGTAAACACTCCTGAAGTGTTTACATATCTTGACGAGACTATGAGGACAGTGTCCTTCAGTCAATATCAACTGGACATCACACCATGATTAATTTATGGTCCACCTGGTACCACAACTATGGTTGCTACGGAACATGTGTTGTCTAATCTACATTCGAATATCCTGCATACGCCCCGGCAGACCGAAATCGCACTATTGCGCTTCATACCAAAAATCTGAGCATACCAGAATTTCGCAGCCATTGTGACAATGCGAACTATTTAAACCAGGCGGTTCCCATATATTTCACTTTTTCTATAACCACTTCTTCTTCTTCCTCTTCGATTCTCTATACCTACTCAAAAAAAAAAATTAAAAGATTTGAGCCTCCAGATAAATGTGAGCCTCCTTTTATACTCAATGGAGATGTCCCTAGAGGACGAAATTAACTACATGGTACGTTGACAATATCAATTAATACTCAAACAATGTGCTCTAGAATCATAAGAGTGCCCTTCCTCTATGACTGATCGAGATACGGTGGATCCACATCTAAAGCACGAAGAGAAAAGACCTTTGGAATAATTGAGACAAGTGTTGTGCCTGACTAAAACACAAATCCTTATGGATTGTAACACACATGCACAAGGATGATTGGATTAAGATGGTGCACAGTCACCTCTCTCTCCTTCATCAATCTCAACCTAGATCTTGAAATTCAGCCTATCGAAAAGACAAGTCTTTCTCTCAGAAAATATATATTCGAGAGAGTGACTCTTTGCGGCAGAAAGACAAGGTCTGGGAAAGGCACCAAAGAAAGGAAAACCCCAGAGCATGATGACGAGATACGTACTAGTAAAAATTACTAACAAGAATAAAAAATTGTGGAAGCAGAGAACAATAAGGTTTTGTGGACGCTTAGAACCTCTGGTCACAGAATTCTTGAGAAAACTAAAGGAGATGGTTGGTGCAAGCAAGAAAGGAATCAGGAGCAGCTTTGAGGCCAAAATTGATAGATGCTTGAAGTATTATACTTATTGCTTTCAGAGAGGTTGTGAATATGAGAAATGAACCCTTAAAGGTGGGATTGTGGAGTATTAGTAACGAGCTCTTTGAAACTTGGGAATGAAACGAGTATTCATTAATTTTGGACTTGGATTTGCAAACGACTTCTTTCTGAGGCTTGACCTGAAGGGAAGTAAAGACATTTTCGAAATTAGCTAGATTAGTAAGTAACAGCTGAATTTAATAAGTCACAAAAAACGCTTGATGATTACCAGGTTGAACCAAACGCTTAGACCTGGTATCATCGTAAATTAGAGTTGAAAGTATTTACCAGCTCTAGTGTATAGCTCTATAAAGTATTGACTTGCTTTATTAATACATGAGGTGAAAATAATTTCAGTGGGTGAAATATAATACAGTGTAAAATAATTCAAACCACACTATCAAAATTAAACAAACCAATAATTTAAAAATTTCGTACTCCTTAGCACAGTCTTTCAAACCAAATACAAGTTGTTGTATACAGGATAACAAGGTGATGAGAATCAGTCCAGATCCTCAGTAAATATCAGTACCTCTACAATAGTTAATATTAGTGGGTCTGGTTTCAGCAGACATCTTAGTATGTCCTCCTTTTGGTGGTGTATATTTTTTAGGTGGTGTTATAGAATAGCGACACCAAAACCTTTTATATTGGGGTGAGCCTTCACACGAGCTCAGTCACGTGAGTGATCGCGGTCTCAGAGGGAAACATGGACCCGCGGCTCCTGTTTCTCAACACAAGGAAATGTTAATTTTCAGACATGTATTTATTCACTGTAGTTTGGGTCCAGTCCACCCCATCACTTGACCTTACGGAAGAACTGACTTCTCTAT